>PVIY010027941.1:0-33652 GCA_004026745.1 Myrmecophaga tridactyla | reverse complement strand
ATACCAAGAAATTGCTGATTAGGGTGCAAATAATTAAACCTTGTTACAAGCTCAGGGGAACTTTTTCTTTCTTTTTCTACCTATTAGTTTATCGCTGATGAGTCAGGAAGGGACCCTTAGAAAGACTGTAATGACACTATCACATTACCCCCTCCCTCAGTTGCATTATCACTAGCTGAAATGACCTTTTTGAGGATTTTGTTACTTGTCTTCCCCAATTAGGATGTAAGCACCATGACCGGGGGCTTATCTGTCCCATTCAGCACTGTATACTTCATGCCTAAAACTCTGGAGATAAATTTATTCAACAAATATTTTTTGAACATGAATGAATGAAGGAAGGAAGAAAGGAAGGGATTAATGCTCTATTCAAAAAAACTTTTATGAAACTAAAAACTGTATCCTTTAAAAAGAAATGACAGTTTTCTCCCCTTCATTTTACCTAACTACTACTCATTTTCCCATTTCATTTCTCTGAAGGAAACTTCTATTTTATTTCACAAAAAGGGGGAACAAGAGATAATTGACCCTATTTTAAATTTTGATACATGTTTCAAATAGCTATTGCTGTATAGCAAATATCCCCAGAACTTATTGGCTTAAAACAACAAAAATGTATTAATTCTCTTGGTTCTGCAATGTGGAGTGGGCAGTTCTTTAGCTCCATGTGACGTCAATTGGGGCTGAAGTGTCTAGGATTTCTTCTCACTCACATGTTACAGAATGCCAGAACATCTGAGAGCTGACTGGGCATGCCTCTCAGTCTCTCTCTCCACATCCCTCTCCACATGGCTGGCTTGGGCTTCTTTACACTGAAGTGGTCTTAGGATAGTTGAACTTCTTACATTGCATCTGTCTTCCAGGAGAAGGCGGTAAGGCCTAATTAGCACAAAGTCATGTCCGCAGCATTCTATTGGTCTAAGCAAATCCCAGGGCCATTCCAGATTTGAGGTGAGGACAAATAGAGTCAATCTCTTGGTGTGAGGAGGGGCATGCATGCATAAAGAGGAAAGGCATCACTGGTAGCTCTTTGGTGGCTATATACCAAATAATGAGGTGATTTTTCTAGGGCTGCCTGCTTGTCTGCCTTGGAAATGCTTTCACTGTGGACCAGTTTGTGTCAGGCATCAGTGAAGAGCAAAGTCATTTTTCTCAATCTCTTATCATCTCACCAAGAAGAACAGCACGAAGTCAACATGACTGTCATTTGGCAGCATCATGTGAAGTAGCCTGCTATTTCACCTTCCTTGCTCCTGCTTTGCTGACATTACTTCATTGTTTTAGTGTGGCAGGAGCTCCAGCCAAGAAACTACTACCGTACACCTGCCCATCTGTTCTAAAGTATAACTAATGATCATTATAGTGATTCTTCAACTTTATTAAACACCTGTCTTCTGCTGAATCAGATGAGATTCATAAAGACATTCTCATTAATCATCACAGCTCCCTGTTGACAGTTTGAAGGAGGTAGATGAATCCTCATTTTAGAAATGAAGACGGTGCAACACTCCGGGAAGGGTAATCAAGATCACAGCAGGTCACCTTGCAAGGTGTCGGGCCAGTGTGTGTGTGTGTGTGTGTGTGTGCACGCGCGCGCATGTGCTTGTGTGAGAGAAACAGAAAGAGATAAAGAGACATAGAGAGGAGTTCTCTGGGAGGAAAATGAAGAAGAGTCATAAAAATTATTTATTTTCTTTCCTCTCTCAATGCTATATGGCAACCACTTATGTGAAAATAATCAACATGCTGAAAGAAATCCAGAAGCATCAATGTTCTGGTACAATCAAAGACTATGTCCTGTCCTCCCAGAAAAAGCATTCCAATAAGATTTAAGCTGTATCAGATTCAAATTTCTGCTTTGCTACTTTTTTAGCTATATGTCCTTGGACCAAATACTGATTTTCATAAACTGATCAATATAACCTTCAAAGGCTTATTGGGCAAATTAAATGTATATAAATGTTTATAGTGTTTATTAAGATAGGTAAGTAGCATATAATGGGCACCCAATAAATGGGAAGGGTTGTTATCATAAATTTTGTGGTCTTAAATATCTTAATATGTTAACTCAAATAGGATGGATAAAAAACTGAGTCTTCTCTCTTTATTTTATCCTGGTGATTTATACAGAATCCATTAATAGTTTGCATGTTATTAAATGCTGTTGAGTTTGTACATTTAGACCTAAGTTTGTGTGACCTTACACCAGTCAGTTAATGTCTCTGGGCAGTGGTTTCCTAGTCTGTAACTTTATAGAGCTGAAACAGATGAGTGTTTGGTTTTTTTGCATCTCTGACCTCTGAGGTTCCACGGAAAAAGAAAAAGCCATTCATTCTTTATTCAAATCATCATTTTCATTTGTGACCATTTTGCCCTCTAGTGGCCACAAGCGAGGAAATACATTCCTATTGAGAAAAAGTTTCATGCTCATACTCCATCAAAATCTGACAAATGATTAGCCTTGCTTCAATATTGTGCTAGTTATCTCTAAGTAACAAATTATCTCCATAACTAGCAGTTTAAAACAACATTTTATACAGTTTCTGTGGGTCATGAATTCATGAGTAGCTTCACTGGGTGGTTCTGCCCCAAAGTCTCTTGAGAAGCTGAAATCAGGGCATCAGCTGGGATTATAGTCATCTGAAAGCCTGGATGGGCTGAAGGATCTGCTTCCAAGCTCTGTCACGCGGCTGTTGGTCTGAGGCTTCAGTTCCTCACCTGCGGGTCTCTCCATAGGAGTGCTGATGACATGGCAGCTGACTTGCCCGTGAGTGAGTGAAAAGACGGAGACAGAGAGAACACCATCAAGACCGAAGCTGCCATGTCTTTCATAATTTCAGAAGTGAAAAATCATATGTATTAGTTTCTCTGCTGCTAAAACAAACACTCTACAGTGGGTTGGCCTTAACAATGGGAATTTATTGGCTTAAATTTTGAAGCTAAAAGAAATTCAAAACTGAGGTGCTAGCAAGGCCAAGCTATCTCCTCGAAGAAATGGCATTCTGAGGCTGGATGCAAGCATTCCTTGATCCTTGACTTTCCTGTCACTGGCAATGCATCTGGTGACATCTTGTCCTTTCTCCTCCAGGTTACATTGACTTCTGGCTTCTTGCTTCTTCATGGCCTTTCTCTTTCTTGGTCCAATTTCCTTTACTTTTAAGAACTTCAGCAAGACACATACTATCATTCACTTTAGGCACACTTTAAGGTTCTATTTACAAATGGGTTTACACCCACAGGACCAGGGATTGGGACCTTAACATGCCTTTTGTGGGGGGACATAATTCACTTCCCAACATCATGGGCAAATGAACTAGAATTACATGGATTCAACATGAATAAATGTCAAGTGAAGTATTCAGCAAAAAGAAAAAGTAAGAGCATATAAAGCAGGATACAGCATACAGTCTTTGTATATATGTAGTACATATGCCCATTAAATGTATATATAACAATTAATATTACTATAATTATATAAAATGTATTAGTAGTTCATATCATATAAATACAATGATATGCATATAAAATATTTAAAGCCTACTTCATTTTATTTAAGGACATACAAATATGTAGTAGAAACAAAAAGATAAGAATGAAATGGTATGCTGATTTGAAACTCTATGTACCCAGAAAAGCCACATTCTTCTAATCCAATCTTGTGGGTGCAGACCTATTGTTGGGTAGGACCTTTCTGATTAGGTTGTTCCCATGGAGATACAACCCACCCAGTTGGGGATGGGACCTCTTGATTAGGTTATTTCCATGGAGATGTTACTCACCCAATTGTTGGTGGGACCTTTTGATTAGGTTATTTCTATGGGGATGTGGCCTTACCCATTCAAGGTGGGTCTTAACCCACTTACTGGAGTCCTATAAGAGACACAGACATTTGGCAATTAGAAGAAATATGCCCCAGGAGATGCCAGAAACTGAGAATGCCGTTTGAAACCAGAAGCCGGGACAGAAAAGCCAGCGGACATCACCATGTGCCTTCCCATGTGACAGAGAAGCCCCAGATCCTATTGGACTTTCTTGAGTGAAAGTATCCCCTTGCTAATTCCTTAATTTGGACATATTCATGGCTTTAGAACTGTAAATTTGTAACCTAATAAATCCCTTTTGTAAAAGCCAATCCATTTCTAGTATATTGCATTCCAGCAGCACTTGCAAACTGAAACAGATTTTGGTACTAGAGAAGTGGTTCTTGAGAAACAGAATCTTTAAAAATGGACCTTTGCAATTGGTTTTCTACTCTGATTAGATTCAAAGGCACTAATGGCTCTATTTCCTATAATTAAGATGGCACTGGCAGTCCGTGGCATGAATCGGCAATACAGATATGCAAAATATCAGCATTTGATTCTCTGAATCATACTCTTGTACGAGGCAAGGTTCTGGGTGACAGTTTTTGACACCTTAACTGAGTTTTGTGAAATTAAAAGGTATAATGATGTTGGCTGGATGTTTCTAGATATGCTGGATATACTTATGAAAGAATTTGCAACTTAGATGTTGTATGAAAAATGTCAAAGTTTCTATGTGTGCCCTGAAAGGAAATTTTATTTCCTGTAGTCACAGACATAAGATCTCTGAAAGCCAGCCCCAGAGCCTCATTGCGCAAGTAGCAGATTTAAAATGCAAACTAAATTCTCAACCTTGCAGGATGTGCCAGTTTGAAAGGATTATGTGTCCTAGAAAAGCCATGTTTTAATCCTGATCCATCTCATGAAGGCAGCCATTTCTTCTAATCCCTATTCAGTACTGAAGGTAGGAAACTTGAGTAGAGTAGATTATCTCCACAGAAATGTGACACACCCAATTGTGGATATTAACCTTTGATTAGAGGGAGATGTGATTCCACCCATTCCAGGTTGGTCTTAATTAACTTACTGGAATCCTTTAAAAGAGGAAACATTTTGGAGAGAGTCATGACAGAGCCACGAGAACCACAAAGCTGAAGCAGCCAGAGATTTTTGGAGATGAAGAAGGAATATGCTCCCAGGGGAGTTTCATGAAACAAGAAACCTGGAGAGAAAGCTAGCAGACATTGCCATGTTCGCCATGTGCCTTTCCAGTTAAAAGAGAAACCCTGAACTTCATCGGCCTTTCTTGAGTGAAGACAACCTCTTGTTGGTGCCTTAATTTGTGCATTTTAATAGACTTGCATGGCCTTAGAACTATAAACTTGCAATTTTATAAATTCTCCCTTTTAAAATCCGTTCCATTTCTGGTATATTGCATTCAGGCAGCTAGTAAAGTAGAGCACAGGGTGCCTGCAGTTAAAGTAGGGCTTTAATTGGAAAAGAGTGGGATCCTGAAACTTGGGATGGGACATTGGGTTAATAATGATGGCTGTGGAGATATGGGAACCCTGGATTCTACTGAGTAATTACTCAACAAACTTGCAATAGGCTGCCCTAAGAAAACAGCCAATATCCAGCCTGCCCTGAGGAAACAGCTACCCAACCTCCAATCCACCCTGAGGAGTTTGCCATCCAACCCCCACCTAAAGAAATCAACCGTTCAGTGCTGCTAAACCTGTAACCACCTCTCTTGGGAAATAGCAATCCTTCGGCCTGGAGAGATTAATCCTAGTTCACTAGATGAAACTGCAATGGAATAACCTGAAGTAATTGGCTTAAAAGATACTTCTAATTTTTTCATGATCCACTCCCATCACCCCTCTTTTCTTCAAGACCTATAACTAAACCAAAGTCTCAACAGGTCCCGAAAGGTGAGGTATGAAGTGTGACCGAGGCAGAGGTATGCTATACTCCAAAAGAACTGCATGAGTTTTCCAATTTATATAGCTGGAAATCAGGGGAATATGTGTGGGGATTACTATTAAGGATGTGGATAATGGTGGAAGGAATATATAATTGGACCAGGCTGAATTTATTGATATGGGCCCACTAAGCCCAAATTTTCATGTTTTCACTAAGCAGAGATTCTGCATTCAATATTGTAACTCGAGGGGTTAGAAAGGGCATTAACAATTTGCTTGGGTGGCTGGCATGCATCAAAAGGTGGTCAACATTAGCTGAAGTTGAAATGCCAGAACTACCCTGGTATAATGTAGATGAGGGGATCCAAAGGCTTAGAGAGACTGGAATGTTATAGTTTATTTATCACGGAAGACCTGCTTACACACCCCAGGAATGTCCAGAGTACTTCCAGGAGGTTGTGTATACTCTGAATCAGCATCCACATATGGTGCTGTGTCTCCCATAGCCAGGATTCATGGGTCCAGGAATCAAGGGGTGGAAAAGGGAGTGCACTCATCATCACCCCTAGTGATCTAGAAAAAAATTTGCTTCCTGTTCCTGAAGCCTTAAATTCTGTTGGTCTACAGGTCTTGTTGCAAAAGGAGAGATGCTCCCACCAGGAGACAGACCAGTGATTCCATTGAACTGGAAATTAAAGCTTCCACCTGACCACTTTGGATTTCTCATGACTTTGAATCAACAAGCAATGAAAGGAATTATTGTACTGGCTGGGGTTTGATTCTGACTATAAAGGGAAAACAGGGCTGCATCTACACAAGAGAGATGAAGAAGAGTTTTCCTGGAATACAGGAGATCCACTAAGGCATGACATATGATTGAAATCAGTGGAGAACTGCAACAACCCAATCCAGGCATGATTACCAATGGACCAGAAACTTCAGGAATGAAGGATTGGGTCATCCCACCAGGTGCAGAACCACTGTCTGCTGAGGTGTTTGTTGAGGGTAAAGTGAACATGGAATGGATACTGAAAGAAGGTAGTGATAAATATGAACTACAACGACATGATGGCTACAGGAATGAGGACTGTGAAGAGATGAATTTTTCTTCCTTGCTTGTTGGGAGTATGTTTGTATTTGTACATAAAGCAAATATCTTTGTTTTCTTCTCTATCTTATCCCCTTGTTCTAGTTTGCTAGATGCCAGAATGCAATGTACCAGAAATGGAATAGCTTTTAAAAAGGGGAATTTAATAAGTTGTAAGTTAACAGTTTTTAGGCCATGGAAATGTCCCAATTAAAACAAGTCTGTAGAAATGTCCAATCTAAGGCATCCAGGGAAAGAAATCTTGATTCAAGAAGGCCGATGAAATTCAGGGTCTCTCTCTCTCAAGTGGAAAGGCACATGGCAAACACGGTCAGGGTTTCTCTCTTGGCTGGAGGGGCACATGGCAAACACGGTGTCATCTGCTAGCTTACTCTCCAGCTTTCCAGAAGGTGTTTTCATCTCCAAAAAGTCGCTGGCTTGTGGACTCTCTGCTTCATGGTCTGTGGCATTTTCTGTTGTGGCTTTCTCTTGGCTCTGTTTTTCTTCTCTGCTCTGAATCTCTCAGAATTTCCAAAATGTTTCCTTTTTTATAGGATTCCAGTAAAGTAATCTGGACTCACCTGGAATGGGTGGAGACACGTCTCCAACTAATCCAGTTTAACAACCACTCTTGATTGAGTTACATCTCCAGGGAGATGACCTAACTAAAGCTTCAAACATACAGTACAAAATAGGGATTAGAATAAACAGCTGCCTTCACAAAATTGTGTGAGGATTAAAATATGGCTTTTCTAAGGTACATAATTCCTTTTTAACTGGCACACACCTTGTCATATGACATAGGTCGTGAATATCAAGTTTTAGAGTCAATATTACCCAATGGACTTGCACTCTAATCTGGACAGATTTAGTGCATTTTCCAATTACACACAGGACATTTGAGTATTGTTAGGTGAACAATATGTCTGTCATCATGTTCAATTTAAGATTAAGGATGGTTTAAGGTGATGTGGATAGCTGCCATTTTGCCAAGGGTTGGACTGTGATGGTTAGGTTCAGATGATGGTACCCAGTTGTCTGGTCAAGCAAGCACTGGCCTAACTCTTATTGCAAGGACATTTTGTGGTTAATTAATAAAGCAGAAGGCTGGTTTTTAAATAATCAGTCAGTTGATTGCATGTATGGCTAATTACATCTACGGCCAAATAAGGGGAGTGTCTTCTACAATGAGAGAATCCAGTCAACTGAATTTAATCCAATCAGGTGATTTAAGGGCTTTTTTGCAAGAGGTGATGATTTCAGCAGTCAGAAGAGAGAGCTTTCATCTCTGCTTCAGCCAGCTAGCTTCTCCTGTGGAGTTCATCAAACTCCTTCATTGTGTTGCCAGCCCTTGGCCTACCGTCTCATGCATATAAATGCATGAGTTGTGAGAGACACTTTTATAAAATCTCAAATTTACAAGTATCTCCTGTTATTTCTGTTTTCCTAGAGAACTCTGATTAATACAAATGGATAACTCTGAAGTCTGAAGAGTGATCACCTCTGGTGGAAGGAAAGGCATAAGACTAGGGAGGTATGCACAGGGGTTTAGATCAGCAAAATTTTATGTCTGAAGCTGAAGTATGACTACAACTGCATTTTCATATCAGCCTATCTGGCTTTTTGTAAATATGAAATGGTTCATAAAAAATCAAATAATATAGTTATTGCCTCTTGAAAAGAAAGTAGGAAAAGGGGACTTTGGGGAGAATGATTTCAATTTTGCTGGTATGTAAGACTTTATTATACTCCAGTTTTATATAAATCTGGAGCATAAAAAGATAAAATATTAACATATATTAATACTGTGTGGAGATGTCTTAGTTGATGGTTATATCAGTCCCTGTGCTTTTCTTTTTTAATAAAATTAAAAGAAAATTTATAGGCACCTCCTCTAGGGACAATATGCTTGGGAGTCATTATAAATGGGGTCACACTAAGTCACCAGAATTACAGCATATCGCCTTTTCGTTATTGCCACATGTACCTGGCCAAATATAAAGCAACTTATTAGACCAATCAACATGCTTTTGGAAACCTCACAATAAATATAGTAAATTATTATGCTCCCTCCAAACAAAACAAAACAAAACAAAACAAAACCTTTTAGCAAATAATCCATCCTTCTATCTTGTGACTGGTCCAAAGTAATTCTTCAAGTGTGTGGCTTATTTTAATGAAAGGGCAACATGGGAATGGTGATGAATAAAACCCAAAAAATGAATTAATCACTCGCATAGCTTATTATGTTTCTGTAGTGAACATTGCGTGTGTTTCCCCCTTTGATCATCATTCATTCTTTTAGTAACAGCTCTCACTCTTCCCTGAGGACTCATGCCTTTCCCACTCCCAGTCCCTTATGGTTTATGCAGACGTGATCAACCTCTGGGCTCTAGCATGTGACCCAGGACTGGCTAATGGGAGTCTTCCTAGGACTTCCGATGGAACTCTTAGGAAAAAGCAACTTTCCTTCTGTTGAGGATGTAAATGTTGAAGTTGCTGGTGGACATTTTTGTTTCAGAACAACGAAAACTCAGAGGAAATCAGGAGCAAGATATAGATGGAGTGAGAAGAAAAGAGATAAAGCAGTTGAGAACATAATGATTTTATGACATTGTTGAGCTACTAGATATAGTTTCCAGCTATGTAAGACAATAAACTGTACTTAAGTTACTTTAAGTTGAGTCTCTATGATTTGCAATCAAAGGACTCTTAAGAAGCATACTTACATACAAATGTCTGAATTATACTGAAACTCTAATTGTAGAAGAAATGTGCTTATTTTTTTTAGGTTAATAATTCCTTCCATCTTTCTCTACTTCTTCTGGGTGATTCTGGTGCCCATGAGATCATATCCAGGCTTCTTGGACACATCTCCCATGTTGCTTTAAGGCAAGGGTCATTAACCTGACAGCCTGACCCTCTAAGGTGTCTGTGGTACAGCTACATGGGGTGTGTGAATGGCCCATTAAAATGTGTGTAAAATGTTAAGTGTATTCAAATATATATTTTTTTCTGGGCAAAAGATCTATGGACTTCATCACATTAATGAAGGGACTGGTAAACCCAAAGAGGTTAAAATCACCCTTAGGTAGTCTAAGGCAAAATTGTAGGGATAAAGGTTAAATTTTCATGTTTCCAAGAGTGTCAAGTAGCTAAACATACTAATTAGAGAATGTCAAATAATGAAGAAGCAATGTCACAATCTTACTAGCATCATAAAATGACTTGTTAAAATATAAGCCCACTAATTGTTAAAAATGCCTAAAAACTTATTTTATCTAAACCCATCTGCAGCTACCACTATCTGAAAGGTGGGAGAGGCATATATATTTAACAAATGACTAAAGATAGATTCCCAGAAAGGTTTAGAGAGCCCTCCAGTGTCATGTATACAAATGAAACATTGTAGTTTCCTTGTTCTATTTGCATGAAATAATAATTCTCAGCAGTATCAATATATTTTGCATATTGCTGATTAAATCTTGAATATTCATGCATGCATTTAAAAGCCTTCTGTTGCTACGGTAGAAACTAATAACACGAAATATGTTTCAGTTTTCCTTTAGGGAGAAAAATATTATAACTGAAAATTAAATTAAAGCTGTTGCTTATCAATGGACATAATCAGAAAAAGAAAAGTGCCCTGTGAATAGTAGAAAGGCTAGATTAGATTTCCAACCAAATATTAATGTTTTGTGGGCCTGGGGCCTGGAGAGATTAATATTCAGGAAGGAATGAATGTCTTTAGACCCTAAGCATTCACTGTATATACAAGTCCCATTGTTTATTTGGGTAATGAGGCAACAGAATTCTAGAATGACAGGGACAGAGTTGAGGGAAATGGAGCAAGATTGCCCCTCCAAGGAGCCTGGGATAATAATAAACAACCATCTGGATACAATGATTTTTGACACCAGCGATGTCTGCCATAGGGGGTAAGAAGAAGAGGAAACAGCTTCACTTTCACAGCATGCCTGCTTAGAAACAGGTGCTTAGTAGCCATTACTAAAATTCTAAGTTTTAGTAGAGTTCTAAACTCTATTAAAAGTAGAATCACGTAACTTTGGAACTCCTATAGACCAAAGTTTCTCAACATTGGCACTATTGACATTTTGGGTCAGCTAACTCTTCGTTGTGGGGGGTGCAGTCTGTGCCTTATGGGATGTTTGGCAACATTTTGGCTTCTATCCACAAATGCTAGTAGCTCCCTATTGTGAGGGTCCAAAATATCTCCAGACATTGTCTAATGACCCCTGGGGGTGGGGATGAAATTGTTCTCTGCTGAGAAGTACTTCTGTAGATCTTAGCAACCACCTAGCTCAATGATTCTCAAAATGCAGTTTCTATGTCAGCAGCTTTAGCATCTCCTGGAAACGTGAGAAATGCAAATTCTTGGGCCGTGCCCCAGATCTGCTGAACCCGAAACTGGGGGTTAGTTTGAATAACTTCTCCAGGTGATTCTGAAGTTGACTAAAGTTTGAGAAACAAAAATCTACATCAACTTCCTCATTTCTGCATCTACAAACATCTCTGTGTCAGCTCTGAGCTCTTTCCCTCTCTGTGAGTTCTCTTAAAGACTCCAGTAAACTAATTAAGGCCCACCTTGAATGGGCAAAGTCTCATCTCTATCTAATCAAAATGAACAACCCCCAATTGGATGGGCCACATCTCTGTGGACACAACGTAAGCAAAGGTTCCACCCTACAATACTGAATCAGGATTAGAGGAACATGGCTTTTCTTGGGTATCTAACAATTTCAACCAGCAAATACTATAGTGGTCAATGAGAGGGAGGGGTAAGGGGTACGGGATATATCAGTTTTTCTTTTTATTTCTTTTTCTGGAATGATGCAAATGTTCTAAAAATGATTACGGTGATGAATATAAAATATACAACTATGTCATGATATTGTGAGCCATTTATTGTATACTATTGATGGACTTATGTGCATGAAGATATCTCAGTAAAAATATTTTTTAAAATCTTCAAACCAGCACACTAGCCTTGGAGGAAAAGGTGGAGATCTTGCAAACATATTTCAACCAGACACCATATCACAATAATGACATATGAAATGTCCAGCTGCACAGCAGAAAAATTCCAAAACTAGCTGAATCTGTTTCTCAAATTTGATCTCTGCCTTAGATTCCCAGATTTCGTATGCTTCTACATAAAACACCTCACATTTAATGGCACATTATTTTTTTCTAAAGATAAGCTAAGAAAATGATTCATTTACAGCAAGGCTGTTTTATTGTGTATTTTTCCTTCTGACTGTTATCACTAGATGCTGATTTCATTACACAATAACTTGGAGTTACAAAAGGCACTATTTTCACAGACACTGTTATTATTCCCCTTATTGATGTCACTGAGTGTCAATTTAAGATTTCATAACTTTCAATGAGGTGGAATGGGATAGTAAGCAGAAATTACTAGAATGCTAGTAATTAAAAATGTGTCAACCTCATGTATTTGAACAATCCTACCCATATTGCTTTAAAGAAAAAGTTAGCCTAAACAGAACACTGTGCAAAAAGCATTTTTACCCCTGGTAAATGAGGGCAGAAATGTTTGAATGGAAAATAAACTGCACATATTTGCTGTTTTCTGCTCTTCTCAGTAAGAAGATAAATGCACCCCCAGAGACATCGTAAACCTACATCCGGAATCCTTCATTGTACACTCCCTGCCTGGTTACTGTGGGAACTAAGATTTTTTAATTTCAAAGGAGAGTTCTGCGACCCATGTGCCTTCTATGGGAAAATGACTGAGCTGGGTAGGAGCTGGCAGAGCACACCTCCTGCAGGAAGATGATGGTTCCATGTGTCACTAGATTACTTAAGAAGCCAAGGAGGAGAGAAGTCACAACCAACAGGGGCCTGTCTGCTGTTACTGCAACCCAGAGCCGATGTTTCCAGCTCTATGCCAAGAAACTCTTAGAGATGACAACTTCTCTTCTCCACTTTAGTGTTAGTTGCAAAATTTCTGGAAATAACTTTGTAGATTTGAATCTATTTTTACACTTAGATTTCCAGAAACGTTAAAATAAAATGTTTATCGTGGGATTGATTATTGACATAGTTATTTAATGGCCATCCTTTTGAAATGCCTCCTGATTGAGAGGTAACAGTGCACATTTTGGTAATCACGTTTTCATAGACATCCCTATGGGCACATGCATATGCTACATACAGAAACATGTTGTTTTATGTACATGGAATCATATTATACATGCTGCTTTATCGTCATCCAGGCTACCTTCAAATTCTATTCCAGTCATCTTCATCCCTAAGGCAGTCAGCCTTGAAAGCTTCATGTGTCTCCTTCCAAATCTTTATTCAGTGTACGCTCCCACACTAACATATATTTATATATAAAGTGTTATTAGAATTATTATCAATCCAGAATCTAGAACAGACCCAGTATTTAGAAGTGTCTGCAATAACATAAGTGCCCAATAAATATTTGTTAAGTGAATGAATGGTTTGCTTTACAAAAATAGGATCATATTATAGTGGGAGAGCAACATCAATTTGTTTAATTACATCCCTAAAAGATAGTCAAGATGTTTTTATTTTTTATCACTATAAATAATAATAGTTAACACCTCTTGAGTATTTACTGCATGCTGAGCACTTTTTTTTTTTTTGAGCACTTTATATGTATTAAATCACCGAGGTAGGGTTATCATTCCCATTGTAGGAAATGGAGCAGGTGAGCCTAAGAAATGTACCAAAGGCTAAAGATAGCCAGTAGGAGGCAAACTAGTCCATGAGGCTTCAAAGTACATTTCCCTAAAACACTTCTATACAAGGCAATAATCGATGTTTGTTACTGTACAAACATCATAATGGACTGGTGCTTTTATTCCTATTTGGTAGTTTCCCAGGAGTGGGATTACTGTGGAAGAATATGTATATGTTTTATAATGTTAAATTGCTTTTCAAAAAGACGGTAACAATTTAGATTTCTGCCAACTGTGTGTGACAGTGTTCTCTCTCAGCAGTTATGATTTTAAATATATACTATTTTCTGACAGTGGTGAAGTTGAGCATCATATGTTTATTGGCCATTTGGATTTACTCTAATATAAATTGCCTCTTAATATATTCCATATTTTTCATTTAAATTATCTTTTTTCTTATCATCTTGTATATTATGGATGTTAACTCAAATAATACAGCTGAAAATGCTTTATCTGATAGATATGTTGCAAATATTTTCCAAAATTATGTCTTTTAATTTTCTTATGTCTTTTCTTTTCATATAAATTGTCTAAATTGTAGATTATTACTTCAAATACTTTATAAGTGATCTGCAGAGTCATTGAAATTAGATAAAAATTGTACAATGAATGTGGACACCATTATTTTGATAATCATTTTTGAATTTTTAGTCCTCTAAGTTGATATGAGGAGACTTTACAATAATTATTTAAAATCAATTTATTCTTTCAACTCTAAAAACGTAGGAGGAAGTTAAAATTAGATTATATGTCCTTTTCCAAAGAAAAAAAAACTAGAGCAAACAGTTTCAACATATGGAAACTATTGCTTAGAAATTTTAAAGTTTGTAATCACCCAAATGTAATAATAATTACAATGGTTAAGTCTTAGAATACCAGGTGAGTGGACTTCAGAATTTATTAATTTCATAATATCATTCAAATAAGTCAGTCTGTTTTTTAAAAATTTTCCTTCACAATTGTTGAAAACATGCTCATGAGATAATAATTAAATGCAGTGCATGGTTTTGAATGGGATCTGTTAAGGGAAGTGAGGAGGCATGTTGGGTCATATGAAAAATTGCAATATAGGCAGTAAGCATTGTATCGAGCTTATATTTCTTGAATTGGATGACTGCACTTAAGGTGGTTACATAAGTGAACGTCCTTATTCTCAGGAAATGCACATGGCAGAAGTAGGTGTCAAGGAGCATGATGTACACAAACTGCCCTCAACTGTTCAGAGAATGGATTGATGGAGAAATGAACAAATAGACAGATAGACAGACAGACAGATGGATAGGATGTTATGGCAAATGTGGCAAAATGTTGAAATTGGTGGATATGCATATATAGAGGAGTGGTGGTATGCAGGAATTCTCTGGGGTTTGTATTATTTTGTAAGTTTGAAAGTATTGCAAAATAAGTTTAAAAAATAAGAAAAAACGTAAGCAAACTGTAGAAACATTGTTCTTATTCAACTTACTTGATTTTTAATTTTTATGTTTAGCAATTATATATCAGTATAAATACCTGTTTTTTAATTAAATACATTATTTTAATTTGATCTAATATTTTAATTAAATGATATATTATTTAAAGTAATAAAGAAATTCAGTAAATAAGCAACAGTCTTTAGGCACCAAAGTTTGCTTTAAACCTGAAAAATGATGTTGAGGAAAACCTCATTCTCTCAGATTAGCATGAAGTTTTTATTCATTTAATTTTATATCACTTATTATCATAACTACCAGTATCAGTTTAAATTTCACTGTTAATCTCATATTTTCATGAAAGAAAAATATAGCTATCTTTCAATTTTACATACCCTTCAGTGAATATGAAAATATTTTCTTATTAATTTATAAGGTTTTTCTTGCCAGATACATTGATAAAGTCTTTTCTTTCCCATATAGAAATTTAATCCCCACTTCTAGATTTGACACCACCTTTTGTTAGTTAATTGGCTCCTGGAAGGCAAGAAACAGATCTTTTTAAAAATTCATTTAACTTCCAGTCATATGCATACAGGCTTTTGTATTGTGTATTCTGGTTGGATGGTTGGCTGGTTGGTTGACAACAGGAGGGTTTTAAGTTAGGAAGGAGAAAGAAACATTTAATACTGGGATAATTGACTCTAGGAACCTATTAAATCTTTTTCCTTGTATCTGAGAAAATACTTTGGGTGTGGTCTCATCTGTAAGAGGGGATTTAGAGGGATCTCAGCACTCAATTATTAATTATCCATATTTTTACACACTTTACAGTAATGATGTGAAAGGAGGTAAAAAAAAAAAAAAAGAACAAATGTACTCTGGGCTCAATGTAGTATTCGTGGTAGAGTGTGCATTTTAAGAACAGAATCAATAGTGGCAACAAAGAATAAGCTGGTTTAGTCATCCTTACCCCCAAATCTCCATCAGCTTTCCAAGCCTCCACATTCAATAGTAATAATATTTATATTAAATATATATATGAACGAAAACCTCTGTAGAAAATTTTGCTTTTAAATTAAAAGCGTGCTAATGCAAATACTACTTCAAGGCCAGTTATCCACACCAACTTCCACTAGCCTGCCATTACATATTTGTTTGTCTTAATCCCTTTAGTACAGTAACACTTGTGTGGAGATGCTACTGGGAAGACTGCTTCGACTGGAAGCCTGGATCTTCATTTATTAGTGACTGAGGGTGAGTTACTGAAAATTAGAATGACAAAAACCTGTTTCATAGAGTTTCTGGGAACAACCGAAGGAATTACTCCTCCCTGCATAACTTTCACCCATTGTTACTTGTTGTGTTGGAGGGATTTTTTCATTATTTTTTGTGCAAGTGAAAAGAACATAGGAATGTAATCCCTGCCTGTAGTTTATGAGACACAGGCTTAAAATAAAATTCTTAACACAATCATCTGTTCACAATTTTTATAGAAGATTTACAAGTGTGGAATTATGACCATGGCCTCTTATTTCACTAATGCAAGAAATTCAACCTAAAAACGATCTTCCCTATTTGTGCTGCAGAAAATCTTAGAACTAGTAAGCAAGAAGATCATTCATTTAAAGTAGATTTTAGCTTGTCTAAGAACTTTTAGATTCCTAAAAGTGTAGTGATTTATGAGCCTCTCCACACATATTAAAGTCAGTCATATGCAGTATTGGGGTAGAGAACAGGTAGCTATTCTGGGAACTCTTAGGCTGGTTGAAGTACTTCGAAAGTACAGCTTTATCTTAGGGAAATGCTAATCAAAACCATGAGATATCATTTCACACCTACTAGAATGACCACTATTAAACAAACAGGAAACTGCAAGTGTTGGAAAGGATGTGGGAAGAAAGGAATAAGTGAATACTACTCGTTCACTGCTGGTGGGAATGTGAAATGGTGCAGCTGCTGTGGAGAATAGTTTGGCTGTTCCTCAGGAAGCTAAATATAGAACCACCATATGATCCAGCAATCCTGGGTATATATACCCAGAAGAATTGAAAGCAGGGTCATGAACAGGCATTTGCATACTGATGTTCATATGGCATTATTCACAACTGCCAAAAGATGGACAGAACCCAAGTGTCCATCAACTGATAAATGAATCAACAAAATGTGGTATATACATATGATTGATATTATTCAACAGTAAGAAGGAATGAAGTCCTGATGCATGCAACAACATGGATGAAACTTGAGGACTTTATGTTGAGTGAAATAAACCAGACAGAAAAGGACAAATATTGTATGATCTCACTAATATGAACTAATTATAATTAGTAAACTTATAGAGTTAAAATCTAGACTATAGGTTACCAGGAGACAGAATGAGGGTAGTGAATGGGGAGCTTAATGTGTACAGAATTTTTAATTAGGTTGAATTTATTTACTTATTTTTTGTGTTTATGTTTATTTTAAATTATTTTTAAAGTATTTTCATTGAGAAGTCTTCACACACATAGAGTCCATCCATAGTATGCAATCAATGGTTCACAACATTTGCATCATTCCAGAAAGACAAATAAAAGGACAAAAGAAAAACTCATTCATCGCTTACTTCTCACTCCTCCCTCTCATTGACCACTAGTATTTCAATCTACCCAGTTTTTATGCTTTATCTCCCCCTATTATTTATTTTTTATCATTAATTTTTTTATTCATCTGTCTATACCCTGGATAAAAGAAGCATCAGACACAAGGTTTTCACAATTACACAGTTACATTGTAAAGGTTATATAGTTATACAATTATCTTCAAGAATCAAGGCTACTGGAACACAATTCAACAGTCTCAGCTACTTCACTCTAGCAACTCCAACACACAATAAACTAAAAAGGGATATCTAGATAATGCATAGGAATAACCTCCAGGATAATCTCTTGACTCTGTTTGAAATCCCTCAGCCATTGAAACTTTATCTCATTTCTCTCTTCCCCTTTTGATCAAGAAGGCTTTCTCAATCCCATGATGCCAGGTCCTAACTCATCCTGGGAGTCCTGTCCCACAATGCCAGAGAGATTTACACCCCTGGAAGTCATGTCCTACATAGAGGGGAGGGCAGTGAGTTCACCTGTTGAGTTGGCTTAGAGAGAGAGAAGCCACATCTGAGCAACAAAAGAGGTTCTCTGGGGGTGACTTTTAGGCATAACTATAAGTAGGCTCAAGTTCTTCTTTGTAGGAATAAGTTTTTAGGGGTGAACCCCAAGATCATCAGCTCAACCAATTGAATTGGTTGTCCCCATTGCTTGTGAGACTATCAGGAATTCCCCAGATGAGGGAGTTGAATATTTCCTTCTTTCTTCCCAGTCCCCAAAGGGAGACTTTGCAAATTTTGTTTTTAATCTCTGCCTAAATTACTCTGAGATATATTGGGACATCACATTAACCTGTAAAAACTAACAAGATCTCACTCCCTAGTCAAGATTCTATGCAATTATGAAATAATAATTGTATGGCCAGTGTATGGTTAAATAAACTGACCATACAAGTTAAATGAGATAAAATATAATTTTAATTAGCTAAGATATAAATTTAAATTTAAATTAGATAAAATATAAATTTTGCACCAAATAAACATCTCTCCTTTTGGTCTCACACAGAAGTTGAAGTTTTAAATATCATCTTTTACCTTATATTCTGATTTATCTTAGTCCTATCCAGGTCAGTTTCATTCATATCTCTAGTCAAAGTCTGATCATTTTTTCGACTTTTCTTTTAACAGTTCCTGTATGCCGTAATGCTGACTTTCCTAGCTTCAGTGCTCTAACTCAAAGTCTCAGGTGACATATAAATATCCAAAGTTTCAGGGAATGACCAAGTTATACACAGATAGCTCAGTATGTCAGAATTTAGAAAAAGCACAGTTACAACTCCAGAATAAATGTGACTGCTATAAGAGCTTACAATCTAGGTCCCTTTACAATAGGCCCCAACTTGATAACTCATGCTCTTGACTTCAATTCTCCAAGTTTTATATTTAGTCCATACAAGTGAGGCATGATGATATTTGTCATTTTTTCTTCTGCCATTTCATTCAACATAATGTACTTAAGGTTCATTCACCTAGTTGCATGCATCACTTCCTTCTTACAACCACTCAGTAGTCCACTGTATGTATACATGACAGTTCCATCTTCCATCCCTCAGTCATTGAAGCCTTGGGCCACATCCATCCTAGGTTTAATTTAAATGTTTAGAAATGGATAGAGGTGGTGGTAACACTTTTTAAAAAATTTTTTTTAATTGTATCGTATAACATATATACAAAGCAAAGAAATAAAAAAGCAATAGTTTTCAAAGCACTCTTCAAAAAGTGGTTACAGGATAGATCCCAGAGTTTGTCCTGGGCTACCATATGATCCTCTCAGATTTTTCCTTCTTGCTGCCCCAGAACATAGGAGGCTATCAAAACAATCGACTTTTTTCTTTCTTTTTTTTTTTGTGAAAAATAGCATGTATACAAAAAGCTATAAATTTCAAAGCACAGCACCACAATTAATTGTAGAACATATTTCAGATTTCGCCATGGGTTACAATTTCACAATTTTAGGTTTTTACTTCTAGCTGCTCTAAAATACTGGAGACTAAAAGAGATAACAATTTAACGATTCAGCATTCATATTCATTTGTTAAGTCCTATCTTCTATGTATAATTCCACCATCACCTTTGATCTTTCCATCCCTCTCATTGGGGTTGTTTGGGCTAAGGCAATTGTAAACTTTTGATATTAGAAGGGTCTGTCACTAATATGGGGTAGGGAGATGGAACTATCTGATGTTCTGGAGAGGCTGGGCTAGGTTTCAGGACTTATCTGGACCACGGACCCATCTGGAGGTTGCAGATTTATGGCAAGTTACTCTAGTGCTGGAACCCTTGTGGAATCTTATATACTGCCCTAGGCGGTCTTTAGGATTGACTGGAATGGTCCTGGTTAGGTGTTGACAGATTACGACAGGTGACAAAGTCTACCTGAAGTTTGAGTAAGAGCAACCTGCAGAGTAGCATCTCAACTCTATTTGAACTCTTTCTGCCACTGATACTTTATTAATTAGACTTCTTTCCCCCCTTTTGGTCAGGATGGAATTGTTGATCCCATGGTGCCAGGTCTGGATTCATGCCTGGGAGTCCTCTCCCATGTTGCCAGAGAGATTTTCACTCCTGGATGTTATGTCCCACGTAGTAGGGAGGGCAATAATTTCACCTGCAGAGTTGGGCTTAAAGAGATTGAGGCCACATCTGAGCAACAACAGAGACCCTCCAGAAGTAACTCTTATGCCTATAGGTAGACTAAGCTTTTCGGCTACCTACATAAGCTTCACAAGAGTAAGCCTCATGATCAAGGGCATAGCCTATTGATTTGAGTATCCCTAAAGTTTGACACAGTGTCAGGGGATTCTCTGATGGTAAGGTTTAATAGTTCCATAGTCTTTCTCCCCTCCTTTAGGGGACTTTGCCAATACTTTTTGATTATCTGCTTAATATACGCCAGGATATTTCCAGGCTTTACAATAATCTATACAGGATTAAAGGACCTCTTTCTTATTCTGTGCTTCCTGTGTTTCAGTTGTTCAAATGAGCTAGACAGATAGGTTGAATTAGATTATGCACTACAAAAAATTTCAGATACAGATCCTTTCTGGCAGAGCCACGAGAAAGCCAGCAGACGCCGCCATGTTCACCATGTGCCCTTCCAGCTGAGAGAGAAACGTTGAACTTGTCGGCCTTCTTGAACCAAGGGTTAGAGAATATGAAAATGAGATAAAAGGCTTTCCAGAGTTGATCTTCCAAAGTGGAAAATCAGATGAGAGGATTTTCTAGAGTTGCTGAATCACAACTTTGCTGGACATCTTGTCAGAAAACCATTATATGAAGTATGAAAGAAGGCTGCTGAAGCAACCATGAAATGAGGTGGCTTAAACAGTGGGAGTTTATCAGCTAACAGTTTTGGGATTGGAAAAATGTCCAAATTAAGGCATCATCAAGGTGATGCTTTATTCCAGAAGACTGGCTGCTGGATATTTTTGGCTCTTTTGTCTCATGTAAGGCACATGGCACTTTCTTAACTTAACTTAAGAAAGTTAAGTTCTTTCAGTAACTTAAAGAACTTACTGAAGTTCTTTAAGTTCTTACTAAAGAACTTCAGTAAGAGAATTAAGGCCCATCCTAAATGAGGTGCACCACATCTTAAACTGAAGTAGCCTCATCAAAAGATCCTACTCACAATGGGCTCCGGTAGAGTAGGGAGAGACGGCAGGGTCTGCAGGTCTCTCCCTACTCTACCGGATTTCATTGCTTTCAGTTTTTTGTCTGAATTTCATCTCTTATAAAGAACTTCAGTAGAGAATTAAGGCCCATCCTAAATGAGGTGCACCACATCTTAAACTGAAGTAGCCTCATCAAAAGATCCTACTCACAATGGGCTCCACAGGAATGGATTACATTTAAGAATATATTTTCCTAGGGTATATATGGCTTCAAACCACTGCACTCCACTCTCTGAACCCCCACTCCCTGCCTTGGAGGGCAGCGTGGTGGTTCCGCAGGAGATTAGGGGTGGGATTGTCGTGTTATTCTGAAGTCCCATTGCTCATTATATACCTGGAGGAACTGAGTGTGGGGACATGAATGGACGTTTGCACACTGGGGTTTATGGCGGCACTGTTCATGATCCACAAGTAGTGGAGATAGCTTAAGGGTACAAAAACTGAGGAAGAGAAGGGCAACCAAACTGTGGTGTATACATACAATGGACTACTGAGCAGCCCCAAGAAAGAATGATATTATGAGGCATGCAACTAGGCATATGAACCTTAAGGACTGTATGTTGAATGAAATGTCAGAAACAAAAAGTCAAATATTATCATGCCGCACTCATATGGACTTCATCCTATACTCCTCTATCACATAATGGCCATCCTCTCCCGACCTCTTGCTTCTCTTCTGGGTTCTGCCGGATTTCAGGTTCTGGCTGCTCTCTCTCTGACTTCTCTTTCCCTGAATTTCATTCTGCTTTTAAAGGACTCCAGTACTGGGATTAAGACACTTCCTGACTGAGATGGGCCACACCTTAACTGAAATAACCTCATCAAAAAGTCTGACAATATGTTCATGCCCACAGCAATGGATTAAGTTAAAGCACATGTTCTTATCTGAGGTATATAGATCCAAATATACCTACACTGTGTAAAGGGTAAAAAGGTATGAAAAGAGGGTAGGGAAGAATGAAATGGATGCAGAGAAGCATAGACTGGAAAATTAATGGAAATTTAGGGATCAGCCAGCAGTTTCATATGTATGTTGAACTAATCATTTGACTCCCATGGATTAAAATTTATTCATTTATAAAATGAGTGTTGGATTAGATAATTAAGTTAACAACAAATCCTAATTTTCTTCCATCCTAAGAATTAGTAAAACTAAACAAAAAATATTAACTTTGAATTTTTGATTCAGAGGTGTGTGTTTGAAAGTGGTATGCTCTGTATGTGCAAATACACTTGTCTTCTTAAGAAAAATATGCTTACATTTACTAAGTACATTTTGCAAGTATTCCATAGGTTTGAAAATGGTGCGATAAAGTTATAGTAAATACATACCATTAAAATAGCTTGTGATACACTGGAGAAAAAGGTTATCAATAAAAATCACATTGTAGAGCACATATGGTAATACTACAAAAAGATTACTAATTTTAAAAGTATAACAATTTGTTCAAGATGTTTCATTTTCTTATTCTGATTTGCTCTCTTCTATTGGTTAATTCTGCTAATTCTAACCAAAAAGCCAAGAAGTTTTTAATTGACTGATATGAAATGGATTTTATTAGTTCAACCCTCTATAAGCATTCTCACGCATCATTAACATTATACACTGCAAGGTACTGCTTTCCTTAAATTGCAGCTCTTTGGATACAAATTTGAGATTGTAGTAAATAATTCACTAGTGAATAAACACTTGTAGTATGTGCACAGATGAGTTGGGTGGAGTGTTTAATTAGGATATACATCTTAAAATGGCTCATTAAATCATAGGACACAAAAAAGCCATTGGAATTTGAATGATTGTAAGGAGTGTGATCAGAATTTGAACTACAATGTGAAATACTTAATTTTGATATTTCATGTTCATTAGAATTATATCTCTATTGAGTATTCTAAATGTCCTATGTACATAGACAAATATAATAGCATTTAATTAAGAAGTTCTATACTGTTGTAATATCCTTTGGAATAGCAAAGAATGTGACTAATAAAATTGAATGATCATTTCCAAAAAAAAAAAAGAGAGTATGTGTGCTTCTAAAATATAGATACTGTCTTCCTTACCCCTATGTTCTGAATTATTTTACCTCCAACCTGTTTGGCTTCGTTCTTATCCCTAAATATCAGGTTATATATATAAAACAGCCTCTCAAAATCGAGAAATAATCACCACTCCAGACTTAATATGTCTGCTCTAAAAGCTTACAATCTAGGCCCCTGTTTTCTTATAAGCATTTTCTAAAGGTGACCATACCATTGTTGTTTTTTGTTTCTGGCTTATTTTGTCTCACCAAATGTCTCACATGTTCATTCATATCATTGCATGCTTCACGACAGTGTTCCTTTCTGTAGCAGCACAACTTTCGTTCATAAGTATACACCATTGTTCACCAATCTACTTCTCAGTCAGTGCATCCTTCAGCCACCTGCATTCATCCGGCATCATGTAGAGGGCCCAAAGTCCACAATCCATCAACAGTCTAATTTTAGATCATTTCATTGTTCCTTTATGTTGGTCATAAAAGTGGAATCATAGAGTATCTGTCCTTTCATGTCTGGCTAATTTTGCTCAGCATTATGTCCTCGAGGCTCATCCATCTTGTCATGTGCCTCAGGACATCAGTTTGTCTTACTGCTTCATAATATTCCATCGTATGTATGTATATTCCACATTTTGTTGACCTACTCATCTGTTGATGGGCATTTCCCTACATTTTTTTTACAAGTTTTATGGTGTTGGTTCTTATATTTAGGTGTTTGATCCACTTTGAGTTAATTTTTGTGTAGGGTGTAAGATGGGGTCCTCTTTCATTCTCTTGGCTATTGATATACAGCTCTTCCAGGTGGTAACACTTTAAGTGTAATTAACAGCATCAAACTATGCATGTGATTGTGGCTGAAAGAGAAAGGTTAGAGTCATGTATGTCACTAGAAGGAAAGCTAGAGGATAAAACATGAGACTGTATAACACAGTGAACCCTGTGGTGGATGATGACTGTAATTAGTAGTACAAATATGAAAATGTTCTTTAATGAACTAGAACAAATATACATCGTCCCTTTAAGGAGTTAATAACAGTGGAATATGGGGAAAATGTATCTATTGTAAAACTATGGACTACAGTTAACAGTAATATTTTAATATTCTTTCATCAACAATGAAAGTACCACACCAATGCTAGGGGTCAATAAAAGGGATAGTGATAAGGGGTATTGGATGTTTTGGTGTTTTTATTTTGTAGTAACGAAAATTTTCTAAAATTGACTGTGATGATGAATGCACAATTATGTGATGATACTGTGAGTCATTGATTTTATACTTTGGATGGATTGTATGGTGTGTGGATATATCTCAATAAAACTATGCACAAAAAGTGTAGTTTTAATTACTATTCCTCTGTCTTAGAAAGAGAAATATCAGAAATAATGATTTTGAAATCTTGCCTTCCACAAAACATATAGGGTTTTGTTTCTTCTAATTTTGTTCTTGTTTTAAAGATTAAAAATAATGTTAAAAAAAAAAGTGCGCGTCATAAAGTAGTCCCACAATAAATGGTGGCTACACGTTATGAAAGTAGAATGGATTCTAGTTTCACTAATCAACTTGATATGCTTAAAGTTCTTTTTATCCAGGGAACTACAAAGAAGAAACAGAACAACTGAGTCAGTCTGACCTACGAATAATCCTTCATTGTCCTAAAACCTCTGCCCCTTCAGAGAAGAAACAAGTCATGCTGAACTCAACAAGCTTGCCTATCTTCACTAGATAGCTCCGCTGCTGCAAAGACATCCTGCCTGTCCAAGTTGCAAAATTAATGGAACATGGCCCAAGGACACCCTGTGCCAGGCAACTCGCGTAGCTCACTCTTTCTTGCTCCCCCTCTCCATTCCCATACGCTTCCTTTGTTCCTAGCAGCCACACATACTGTCTGCTCCAAATTGCTTTTCAAGCGGTAACCTTTTGTTGCTGTTGTGCATTAAAGCTATTTAAGTTCAATAAACTTCTATACTTTGGTTTTCAGAGTCTGTTTCTAGCAAAACACTGTCCCTTCTTGAGGACGAGGAGCACATATTTTGTATCTCCTCCCAAGGCCCAGTACATAGTCAGCAATCATACAAATATTTATTAAATGAAATGAGTCCTACACTGTTTTCAATCCTTGGCCAAACTCGGGAGCCGCGCGCTGCCAGTTGACGGACGCTAACTAGTCCACCGTACTAAACTACAATTCCCAGCATGCAGTCAAACTCCGTTGTCGCAGTGCATCTTGGGAACGAAGTCTCCGGCTCTCCATTGGCCAAGTTGGAGAAGCGCTATAGTTTGTGGAAATGCGCGGGGACTAGAGAACGCTCGCACGGAGACTGCGCAGATCTTCTCCTCACCTCAGTTTCACGGGCTTGATTTTGAGTGGTCAGGATTTTAGCCGGTAGGATTTAAGAGGAGTTCAACTTCCGGGGTCACAGGAAGCAATTTAAAGATGGCGTCTTCCTCAGTAAATGGGTCAGGTACAACGTCTGGGAAATCTGAATTTCGAAACCAGAAGCTGAAGCCGGAGGACCGAGGTGATGTTGTACTGAAGTTTGGAGTTTGTGGGCGTTGAGCTGCGATTTTTTTTCTTTTGCTGAGTGAGCATTTTATAGTTGCGTTCAGTCTGTTCTGTGGGATCGAGAACCTAGGAATACTGATGAGTGGGGAACTGGCTGGGTCCACAGAAACGATTGAGATGGCCGGTGTGGTGCCTCCACGTGTACCTAACTCGTTGCTTTTGTTAGCTATCCGCCATAGTAGGGGTGGTGAATCCGTTCCCTTGTAAAAAGGTCAAGACAAGAAACTGCGGAGGGCAGTACGGGAGTTTACAGCGCGACGGTGGCTGGAGGTCTTGGACAGCATGAGGGGTGGAGTGGGGAGGGGGTGGGTCCTTCTGTAAGGGAATGAACGATCGTGATTGAAGGAGACAGACAAGGATATGGGGAAGCAGATGTCTGGCGTGTTCTGAGCTCTACTGGCGTGTAGGGTATTTGCAGGTAATGCTAAATCTTTTCCAAAGGGGTTGCAATAATTTACATAGTTCACTGGCAGTGATGAGACTTCCCATTACTCCACATCCTCAGTAATACTTGATATTATCTGAATTTTGAATTTCTGTCATTTTGGTAAGTATGAAATGGTATTTGGTTGGGATTTTTTTGTTTACTTTTGTTTTTGTATGCTGAATGGCAGGGTCATGTTTCATTACTTTTCCCTTTGAGTATCCTATTATTGCAGCATCATTTGCTGAATTTTTATTTGTGTGTTTGTTTTGCTTGTTAGTTTGTTTTTGGGGAAGTGTGTGGGCCCGTAATTGATCCCGGATATCCTGCATGGCAGGCGAGGGTTTTACCACTGAACTACCTTTGCATCCCGTTTGGCTGAGATTTTAATTTGACCTGTCTTGATTTTTAATAAGGTTGCTCATCTTTTCATATACTTTAGGCTATTTATGCTTTCTCTGTTGTGTAGTTCTTGTTTCTTTTGCCAGGTTTTTAGGGGGTGGGTGGGTGGGTGATGCATATTTTTCTTATTGATGCATAACCATTGACGTGTTTAAATTAGGTAGGTAAGTTACTTAATTTATCGCTTTTTTGAATATTGCGTTTTTTAGAATACTGGGTTGTGAATGGTGTATGTGTAGACAAACTAATTTTCTGTGATTTGAACCAGAAATAGTGAAGTGGATGTGTGTACAAGAGACAGAAAGCACATTATGTTTACTCAATTAAAGTAGATAACATAGTTTAAAGCCCTGCCTCTTAAACTTTCCTATACATAAGAAGCTCCTGACTAGATTGTTACAACACAGATTCCCTAGAGATTTTGATCCCGTAGTCTATGGTAGGGTCAAATATTGCATGGCTTTTAAGTTCCCAGTTGATGCTGATGATACAGGACTATAGATCATACTTTTGAGTAGTACTGGATTAGAGTTGTTGGATTCAAGACGTTCTTAAAATCCAGGTCCAGGAGTTTTAATAAATGAGGTGGGAGATAATTTATGGCATAAACCAAACGATATGGATACAAGAAACTTAGTTTTAGGTGACTGAACTGTATACAGAAACTTTTATTACTATGTAGATGATAATGACTGAGATATGTATTTTGTTGAATAATATAAAAAGGGAGGGGAAAGAAATGCAAGTTTGGGAAAGCTTTTGAAAATTGTTCAAATAACCCTTAAAATGTGATATGTGAATTTTTCCCCTCTCTAGATGAATCAGAACTCCTCACTGTTCCTGATGGTTGGAAGGAACCAGCCTTTTCCAAAGAGGATAATCCCAGAGGACTCTTGGAGGAAAGTAGTTTTGCAACTTTGTTCCCAAAATATAGGGAGGCTTACTTGAAAGAATGCTGGCCATTGGTGCAGAAAGCCTTGAATGAACATGTATGCATATTTCATTAATTGCTTTGAAATTTTTTTGCTCTTGCTTATGCCTTTATTTTAAGTAAGTGTGTGCTGATGGAATTTTTAAAAAAGGTATTGACATAACTGGTTACTTTGATTGCTTTGGTATTTTTTATAGCTTAGTCAAACTTTGTTCTTACAGTTCATTAGTTTCTAATTTTGTGGGTAATATATTGCTTTGAAAAATTCATATACTTTTAAAATTTTAGGGGCTTCATGGACTGTCTGAAACTTAACCCTGAACTCCAAATGGCAGAATGCCTTTTCTAGGTGATGAAATTGCTATGTATAGCCAGTATGAACTGAGGCATGTTCCTGATTCATTACTTAACTTTGCATTTTAAATGAAAGATGTGGATGTGGCCATTTTTCCTTAATTTGTTGCTGTTGCCATAAGTCTAGAGCAGTGTATTTGTTTTTGTTTATTGAACTGTGAATGGAAACCTATTAATGAATCACGAAGTTGATTTAGTAGATGCAGTGAGCATTAAAAAAAATGAATGTATCACATGTGGTAAGGGGAAGTATTATTTTATGAAGCTTTTGTTTCAGGTTTGTATATTTGTGTGTATAGTGTACCTGGTTTATTATAAAATGTATTTTATTGTAGGGCTCCTTAGGAGTCCCATATGCCCACTGAGGTGAGAGTGGCGCAGCAAGCTGCATTCTGTATTACAGCTGTTTACATCTGGGACTGAACTCATTTTGTTTTGATAAACTCATAAAGAGAGACAACTTCATCTTGGGTTGTTGTCATTCACTGTGTTATATTCCTCAGGTTATGCCCCTGAGTCTAAAAAATAGCATTTTTATTTACTTTATTTAAATCTGATTCCTCCTTTTGATACTTGATGCTTAATTTCCCTAATTTTGGCTTCTTTGTTGAATTTATGATCATTTGTTTTCACTTGTCAGTTAGTCCCCTAAACAGTTAGAAAATAATTTTGAAAGGCAAAGTCCATTCACAACTTAAGGACCATTTTGTAGATTGGCGCTGTCTTGGTCCAGGATAGAGAAACTATGCAACTTTACATTTTTACTTGAGTCTGGCTTCCTTTGGATTGATACATATTTATTAAACTAGAAATAATCTTTTTTCCAACAAGAACATAATATTCTAAAGCCAAGTATAAATGGTTCCAGTTGCCTGAGTTTCTTGCATTCTATGGAGGGGGTGAAAGTAAACAAATATTCTTTATTATATTTAACTACCAAGCTTCTTCAGAGAGGGAGTTGAAAGAATTTGAGAGATGGCTTAATGACACAAGAATCGATTAATGGGTTGGTAAGGATAAACTCTGTCATTATCTAAAATTGAATTTATTTTTAGGCAACAGCTTGTTTTCCCTCTTTTCATAGCACATTAATGCAACCCTGGACTTGATCGAGGGCAGCATGACTGTTAATACAACAAAGAAGACTTTTGATCCATACATCATCATTAGGGCCAGAGACCTAATAAAACTTTTAGCAAGGAGTGTTTCATTTGAACAGGTAAATCTAAATTTACAAAGACTGCTTTAGTTGCTTCAGTATTAGAGATAACACTTAACACTCTATCTATATGTCTTTTTATCTTAATTTCTTTCTTTTGCCATACAGTTCCCATGTTTGTTCGTAGGTATTATTAACCTGAGCTTGGAATATAAATGTATTTATAAAGAATATTGATGGGGTATAATCTTTATTTTTCCAAAAGGCAGTCCGAATTCTTCAGGATGATTTTGCATGTGACATCATTAAAATAGGTTCTTTAGTACGAAATAAAGAAAGGTTTGTAAAAAGAAGACAAAGGCTAATTGGCCCCAAAGGATCCACACTGAAGGTACATTTTGTTAATGAAAAGCTTTTTCTCCATGAAAACTTCAGTATCTTCTTCTATCATTACTTCATTAGGTATACTAAATTTATTGTTCTTTTGACATAGGCATTGGAACTCTTAACAAACTGTTACATTATGGTTCAGGGAAACACAGTTTCAGCCATTGGACCTTTTAGTGGCTTAAAAGAGGTAAGTGAACTATTTATTATCTTCTGTTAATTTTCAGCAGAGAACAAATCAAATAAGTTTGTTATAATGTAAAGTTCATTGGATAATATATTGCTTTATAACTGTTTCCTTAGATCTTCTTTGATTTCTCATTAGTAAATATTTATACTTCATGTAATTTGAGGGAATCATTACTTCTGTCATAATGTATTATGACCAACCTCTGGCAGCTATGGAGAAGTCCATTTCTGAATTAGAAGGTCTGCTCATCAGTGCTCTTCCCACTACATATTTTAAGTGGGCATTTAAGAGCTTGTGTCTGTAGCACACACAAGAAACCTGATCTAGTTGCATCTATGCAAATGATTAGAGAATTGAAGAGCTTGTGATTTGCAGTAATGTATATAGCCAGCAGAGGTCAGACTCTGAAAACATTTTTCCTTCAAGGAATATCTTGTTTTTTTTTTGAAGTTTAGTATAACGTTTATTAAATATTTCATGAAAATTTTCATTAACTTGTCATATTAATATTATAAGAAAATCTGTGGAGCAGAAACTGTTTATATTAACTACTTTTCATGCTATTGCTGTCTGTATGTATCTTGGAGATTTTGCTTCCTTTTCCAGGTCCCTTAATGTAATTTTATTTGGACCTCTTTCTCATAAATTATCTGCCCTTTTCTCATAGGGCAATAATAATTTAAATATATTGACTACTTTGTAATTTTTAAAGACTTTAAAATATATTATTTAATTATTATAACAGACTATTCAGGTATAGGTAGTTTTATTTGCATATTACATATGAGAAAGCTAAAACAGGAAAATCAAGTGACTTCTCAGTATATAAATAGCAGTTCTATCATTTGAACCCAAATTTTCTGTTTCTTAATACAAGCCTACTTTCCCATACTTTGCTTAATTCCAGAGTGTTGCATTAGTTTTAGGCACCACACTTGAACAGGAAGGTTGAGAAATTTCATTGTATCCCACAGAGGTTCACTATTATTATGAAGGTCTAGAAGTACCCAGAGAAGTTGAAGGAACTACTATATTTAATTTGATAACCATTACCTGAGTCATAGGATATTTTATACTATAAATAATCCTCTCCTGTACATTTTATTAAAATCTTTGTGTTTAATTCATTTTTTTTAATAAATTTCAGGTTCGAAAAGTGGTCTTAGATACTATGAAGAATATTCATCCAATCTATAACATTAAAGTGAGTTCATTATAGATTATACCAGTGGTAATCAAACTTCTTTTAGCTTGAAATTAAATCTTTTATGACAGTCTTATATATAAAACTGATGGAGCAGAACTGTTTTGGGCAAATTACAGGTAGAGCCCAACCTACTCTAAATTTACAAAGACTGCTTTAGTTGCTTCAATATTAGAGATAACACCTAACACTATATCTATATGTCTTTTTATCTTAATTTCTTTCTTTTGCCATACAGTTCTCATGTTTGTGCTTAGGTATTATTAACCTGAGCTTGGAATATAAATGTATTTATAAAGATATTGATGGGGGTATATATTGAATCTGGCTTCCTTTGGATTGATACATATTTATTAAACTAGAGATAATCTTTTTTCCAACAAGAACGTAATATTCTAAAGCCAAGTATAAATGGTTCCAGTTGCCTGAGTTCTACCTCCACTCTACCCCAGACCTTCACTTACCTCCTTGAGAAGCTTAGGTCTCTGTGGAGCAGTTTGAAAGTACTGAAGGAGAAACTGTGATATATTATACAGTTTTAATAAACAGTGAAAATAAGCTATACAAAATAGGTAGTAGATGATATTAATCCAGTTTTTCATACATTATAAGCCCAGGTATTATATTTAAAGATGTGATATATCAAGAAGATTCTGCCTTTTTCTATTAAACAAAGTCTAGAATATCTGAGATAACATTAAAACCATTTTTGGAATTTAACACTTAAATTGTGGACCCTTTGAGAAAGATCTGTTTATGTTACTGAACAAAGTTTGTAATTGTACTTGGAATTGTAACATGTTAGAATGAGATATTTTATGATGGATGTTGTTGAGCAATCTCCTTAAATTTAATGAAGTTAAGTCAAAAAGTCACTATTAGATTAGGGCAAAAGAGTGATTTTGATTTACATTGGGGCATTATAAAAACAGAGCTAATGGTCCATCTGATGCCTGGTTTGCATCCTTTGATGTTCCATTGTCTAAAATTCAGATGGAGTGAGGAAATGTGAAAATACTTTGACTAATCAAAGAAATATTAACTCTTTGACTAATCATGAGAAGGGTTATACTTTGCCTAGGATATTCAGTTGCTACTAAAAACTTCCTCCTCTCAGGAAACATAGGGCTAATTAAGAACCCTCCCTGTATTAACATCTTTAAATTTAAAAGGTTTAATGAAGTAATGGTTGAAAAGCTGTATTACAATTTCATTTTCATCGTAATTTATTTTAATAGTTTTACATTTCTTAATCTAAGTTTCTAATGGTTTTCTGATACTTGATTAATTACACGTTTAAGTGTTTTTTTCTTTATAGAATTGGTTTAATCTCACTGAAGAGACTAGAAACTAACTTTTTAAATTCTATCATTCATAGAACAGTATTTATAGTGTCTTAGTTTGATAAATGCATGACTTTTGAAATTAAAAATTTTTTATTCTTCATATGTTGCCATGATTAAGACCTTAATGATTAAGCGAGAGTTGGCAAGAGATTCTGAATTAAGGTCACAGAGTTGGGAAAGATTTTTGCCACAGTTCAAACACAAAAATGTGAATAAACGCAAGGAACCAAAGAAAAAAACTGTTAAAAAAGAGTATACACCCTTCCCACCACCACAGCCAGAAAGTCAGGTCAGTATTAAATCTTGAATATCTTTATATGAGGGGAAATTCTTTTAACCTATTTTGTCTGAAACCTTACTGAGGATATTTTAGGTGAAATTTCCATGTACATGTTTGGGTATACAGAGCTGTAAGAAACTGGAGATAAATGTAAATAAATAGGCTTGGGGGCTTCATTCATGAGTTTAAATTGCATTAAGGGGATTGGTGTCAACTGTGTCCCCGAAGCCACTGTAACTGTTTTGTGAATGAAAAACTCAACAATTTAGCCCTGCACTACACTAGTATACTTCAGCAACTAGTGTACTATATGACTGCTCCAGTTAAAAATCTTAAATTCTAATATCCAACCTTTCTTCTCTTACATGTTATTTCTTTTCCCACCAAGACCCAAATTTCCTTCTGTTTTACCAATTATTTTCTTTCACAACCCCTTTTCCTTCTGTCGCACTTGTCCAGCAGAATGCTAAAACTTAGATTATTCCAAAAACTTGACTTCTTTCCCAAACAGTGGCTACCAAACCTAGCTGGAGAAAATTGTATCTTTGGATTAAGTCCACTATAAATTCATGTTTCCAACCTCATGGAGGCCCACAATATTGCCTGGCATTTCTTCTATGCATCCTTAATTCTCTTAGTACCCTCCCACTCCTAGTGTTGACTTTGTATTTTATTTTACTGAAATAATTGAGGCCATTATGCAAGAGCTCCTTCAATTTCTCTCATCCACATTTTTTTTTTCTGTTTGTGTCAACCCTTACCTTTTACCTGTTCATTGAATTCCATCTTCATCTACTTCCTGAGGGTTCTTGCATTATCTCCTCCCTTGGTGGTATCTTAAGTCTTTCCTCTGTTTCATTTAGCTAAGCATATTAATCTATCCCTTTCTCCATATCATCTTCCCTCCACAGTCCTATATTTAGGGGTTTGGGGGAAGGTTCGATGAAAGGTCAAAAGCAGAAAAGGATTGATGATAATTGTAGTGAAAAAATAATGGAAGTGATGGACCGTGTGGTCTACTCTGAAAAGGTAAGAAAGTGAAGACAGAAGAAAACTGATAGGGGAAGGGGGTTGAGTATTA
>PVIY010027940.1:0-33654 GCA_004026745.1 Myrmecophaga tridactyla | reverse complement strand
GTCCTATGTGTTTCTTCCTTTAGTTGGTTTTTATTTGTATCCTTTTGCTATCATAAAACTATAATCATAACTGTTGTGCTTTCAATAAAGTGTGTTTTTCTAGTGAATTATCAAACCTAAGGGAGTCCGTGGGGACCTCTAAATTTGTGGCCAGCTGGTCTGAAGCAAGAATGGTCTTGAGGACCCCTGAGTTTGTGACTGGTATATGAAGTAAGGGTAGTCTGTGGGCACTGTTCCCTTTAGTGATGCCTGGCACTTCCAGGTCATACTCCTAAAGTGAATATTAATATGCTCTCCCCTTGCCCTAACCCCTTCCCTCTGGCAGGAACACAGCCACAATGGTAGGAGCCGAAGCAGTCACTTGAGCCCAGAGATAGAAATCATGTTGTGAGGTTGGCAGAGCTGCCCTACCAGCCCTGGTCTGCTTATCTCTGGATTATTATATGAGTCAGAAACAAACTTCATTCTTATTAAGCCATTGTATTATTTTCAGGTCTCTTTGTTACAAGAGTTTAGACTATATACTAATTAATATACTCAGTTTTCTTAGTTGTAAAATGAGAATAATATTTAGCAGGGCTGTTGTATGGAGGAGTATGAAGTAGGAGTTAAAAAAGCGATAGCTGTTTTTATCCAGACTTTTTTAGTTTTACTTCCTCCTGATGTCAAAGCCATGGTTTGAGTAGAAAAACTCACAGTGAGACACCTGGAGTGGTTTGACCAGAACCAGGTCAGTCACAGTCAAGAGTAGGAACTATAGTAATCCTGCCAGTGAAACAGCAGGAAGAGGAACCTTTGTGGTGCTGGTGGCAGGAAGAGGATGGGGATAGATATTTCTGAAAAGGATTTTGATTGAATTTCTAGGATGTAGAATGCTATACAAATTGCAAACTCTATTCCTTACCTCCCCATGAAACTTTTGATAAAATACCCAGCTCTTATTGCTGTTTTGTAGAGTTGTATTTATTCTGGAACTTGTGGTGAAGTGCTGAGTTCAGCCTGAAGGGCAAGAATGGAGGGAAGCGAGGGACACTCAATGCAAGAAAGGAATAAGCTGGCCATGAGCTGTTGCAGTGTGAGAATCCAAGACTGCACAAAGGCTACAAGGTTGGTTCCCCTGGGTGTGCGCATCTATCCCATGAAGCCACTGGACAAAGTCACTGAAAGTTGGAAAATGGTGATCATCTTTGGACACCTCTGGTGTACAATATACAGAGTCAAAATTCAAAAGACTCATGCTGGGCAGGCCACTGTGGCTTACCAGGCAGAGTTCTCGACTGCCATGCCAGAGACCTGAGTTTGATTCCTGGTGCCTACCTGTGCAAAAAAAGACTCATGCTATAGATTCTTAATTACAGTCTCTTGAAATTCCCCCCACCCTCTTCACCAAAAATAATTGGCACATCTTTCTATTAATATGAAATTTCAAAACTCATGCATAGTCCATGATTTTTGACAAAGTAAAATACCAACTTATTAAACAGATTTGCAGCACTTACCCTGTAGTATTAGGAGCCTTGTTCTCCATGTCAAGAAGCTGTTGCATCTGGTTTATGGTTCTTAATTTTTAATCTGCTAGAGAGAAAAATGATCTAGATTCCTAAAATGCTTACAATTATGAACGTATAAAACATAAAAATTTTGCTTTTAGCAAACCATTTAATGTTTGTTTCTCTGAGATAGTAGTAACTCTTGGTTCTACAAAATGAAGAAACGGGCTTATTTGGGGGGGAGGGAGGAGTGCTCCTTTGTATTTATGACATAGGCTTAGTGATGAGTTGAAATATGTGGTACTGACTGAAATTGGCATTCGTTCCCTATTTGTTGGACAACAGCTAGATACCAGGTGCTTTGCAGCGTACTCAGTACATGGGGATGAGTAAACTGGAATTCTTACTCAAAGGAATTCCAGCTAGATTTTCTCAAACTTTCCTTTCCTATGAATCCCCTAAATGGCATGCCTTTATTTGAGTAAATTCTTTCTCTGGCCATTTCTGGGGTCTGTTAACATAAACATACCAAAAGTTAAGGACAGAAGCCTGAAGAACTGTCTAAAAATACAAATCTTACAGTTCCTTAATGGTTCTATGGGCACTGGCTCACTCTCTTGACAAAATGAGCTTATGTACTTGCCTAAAACAAAATAGTATTTTCCCCAGCAACAGTTTTATTTTAAAATTAGTATATGAAGATAAATGGACAAAATATTGAAAAAGAATTCAACTCCGAGTTACCGAATAAAAGTCAATGAAAGCACATTCACGGTTGTAGAAAGAGGAGGAGGAAGACCCCGGGATTCATGCCACCCAAATCAGAGGAATTTAAGGGAGATCCTGCAGTTGTGGGTGAAGAGGAGGGACGAAAAGCAGGGGCGGTGAATGAAAACTTGAGCAGCACGAACGGATGAATAAACAGTTTTGTCAGTTCTCAAATCCCTCCCTTTCACCTCAGGGAAACGGAGGCACAGATTAAGTGACTTGCCTAAGGCCACACAATTAGAGCCTACACTTCAAAGTCCTTGCATCCCGGGCTCCTTCCCACCCGCCGCGCGCACAGCCTCCCCCAGCCTCCTGGGGTAACCCCTGCCTCTAGGATTGCGGGTGCCAGCCCGGCCGACGCGAGAGGGACCGGGGTGAGGTGGGCAGGGGAGGCCCGGGGCCCTGTTACCTGTCTGCGCCGCGCCGCGCCGCGCCGGCCGCGCCTGCCAGGGAGGTCTGAGGCCCCGGGAGCAGGAACCCAGGGAGCGCCCTCCCGCCCGCCCGAGGGGCCCCGCGCCCGCCGCGCGCTCCCGCCGCCCCGGCCCGCCAGCCGCGCGGCCTCTCGCGCTCCGCCTGCCGCCAGCCCGCCGCGCCGCCCTGGTTGTCATGGGGACGCGGGCCGAACTCGCCGCCGCCGTCGTGGAGGTCAGGGGCGGCGGGGCGCTGCGGCGCCGGCTGACTCGCAGGAGGTGGCGGCGGGGCGCCCCGGCCGCCAGCCTCTTCACCCCAAGGGAGCGCGACCTCGCTGTCCCGCAGTTAGGTGTGTGGTGCCTGCTCACTAGACAGAGGGCTCCCCGATACAGGCTGGGTCCCTTCCTGCCTGTGGCTCCAGTGCCTAGCCCGGTACCCGACGCCCAACAGAGGCCCGATAAAGGTTTGTCGAATGAATGAAGGAACAAAGGGTAAACGGCTGGGGGTTCCATATTCAGGTGACTTCACCACCTTCCCCGTTCCGGGCCTCTTCTTCCCAAATTTGAAACGGGATGAAAAAGAAATAGACTGGGTACTTTTCCTCTCTATTCACCAGTGTCTTCCAGCTGGGAAGGGCTGGATCTCTTTAAATGCACAGCTCAGTCCACCGCCACTTCTGTCGCCCTAACAGCAGCATTTGTGCCTGTCTTTCCCATACAACTGGGTCTGTAACTTAGGCGGAGCCGATAGTTTTGTCTCCCTTTTAGGTATGAAGAAATAATTCTCAAGTGAGGGAACTAGAACGGAACCCGGGGTGGCTGATTCCAAATTCTTTCCTTTTCTCCACCAAATTCCAGGAATAATTGAAGACAGCAGCCCTGTCCTACCGCCCTGATTTCACAGAATGTCGGAAAGGACTATATGTTTATTATATATTATATGTCATATTTTTATAAATTATATTTCTTTCTTGAGGGAATTATTTTTAAGCACTTGAATTTTGTGTTTGAAAATATTCTTGTATCTATTTTAGGAACGGAATTCCTTCCTAATACATCGAGTTGATTAGCTTCTAATTCTTAAACTCTTTTATTTGTACTCCTCTTCATAACATTAACATTAATTTGCTACTTTAATATGGCTATCAACTTGGTATAGACTCATCTCTCCATCCAGGTTCCATTTAAATTTCATGAAACCATTTGCTATTTCTTGACAAATTGAATCTCTTAGATGAATTGTATAAAGTAACACAGGTTATTAGTTATAATAGGTGTTGCATAGAGCTATTCATATTATTGAATGAAGAGAGTGATCATTTCATCATAACTTGAAATTTTCCATTATTCTGAAAACCTTGCCATGTTCTTCATTCCTCTTTACACTGAATGCTTTAAGGTAGGTTTCCTGACTTTAGAAAGGGAAAAAGAACTTGGAAAGAAATGTAAGTAAGTTTCAGGATACCCACGATAATTCATGCTTGTATAGCTCTTTACCATTGGTAAGTACTTTCACATCCAGTATTTCTTTAGATGCTCAGAAATTCTCGTTTGTGAAGTTGAGTGTAACAATGATTATTAATAGCTCCATTTAACAGATTAAGAACCCCAGGTTAGAGATCTCCAAGATGATACATCTAATTCAAGTACAGCTAAGATATGAGTGTAGGGCATCTTACTCCAAATCCAGAGCCCTTCAAATTCTGTCTAAAAGCCCTAAGCAGCTTTCTTGTAGCAGTCAGGATTTTGCATAGGTACCTGAAGAGGTATTTAAAGCCACAGTTTCAAAAGAAAGAATGCCTGTGGCTGGGCTTGCAAGACATAAGTATGTGAGAGGACACATACTCTGATGGATTTTAGGAAAACGGAAAAATAGAATAGGAGTTTTCCATTCAATTCAAATAAGATTAAGACTTTCATTTCAAGGTGAGCATTAAGGCTAAAAATGCAAAGACCTGCCCCCTCCCCAGTAAGGACTAATTGTGAAGATTTGAATTCACCCTGATATATTCCTATTAATAGATCCATTCAGGTGAGTTGTTTTGAAAAGGGATGAGCACAGGGGGAAGGCCCTGAATCTAAAGGAGGGAAAGAGTGTGATCAGGATGAACAGGTACCTAAAAGGGGCTGGTGAGTGATGCAAGGGAGCCCAGTCCTGAAAGAGAATTAAAGGATACAGCAATGTGATAGAATATAAAATATAACCAGAAATGTTCAAAAGAGAGTATAGGAGGCATAAATGATTGATGGAAATAGGATGATCTGTGCAAGAAAATCTAAGGGACAAAATAAATAATAATCATAGAAATGAATTGGATCTTGAAAACTGAAAAACCTTTATTAACAAAAATAATGTGGAAAATTTTATAATAGCAATATAGGAAACAAGCATGCAACTTTAACATATGCATATTTAAATAAACTAACATGTATCCACTCGAAATAGTATAGGATGATTAAAATGAAATTCTGTCTTTGCATCAAAAAAGGAAATATTTATTTTATATTATTTTCAAAAGTTGGTTCAAAAATTTATGTGCATTATAATAAAAGCTAAGTAAAATCCTACGCATAGAAATATTTTAGAAAAATTTTAACATAATAATAATCAAATAATCATAGAATTGGAAGAAACTATAGAGGGGAACCAGTCCAAACTCTCCATTTTCTGTAAAGAAACTCAGACTCAAAGAGGTAAAATTATTTGATAGTCATATTCTTAGTTACTAGACTGAAACACAGGATGTTTTTCTGATAATACTGAGCCACTTCTATAAATGGAAGAAGATTTAAGGAATTTTTTGTAGATGCTTCAATGCTTATTCTAGTTGAGAAAATAATTCAGAAAGAGGAGATTTAGTGCTTAGAATCAAGGTCATTCTAGAGCAGTGCTGGTCAATAGAAATATAATATGAGCCACTTGTGATTTTAAATATTCTAGTAGCCACATTAAAATGAGTAAAAAGAAACAGGTGAAATTATCATTAATAATGTATTTTATTATTGTATCTAAGATAACATTTTGACATATAATCTATACGAAATAGTAAAAATGAGATATTTTACTTTTTTGTATTAAGTTTTCAAAACCTGATATGTAGTTTACACTTACAGCACAATCAGCTCATACAAGCCATATTTCAAGTACTCAGTAGCCACGTGTGATTGGTGGTCACCCTATCGGATAGTGCTACCTTAGAATATGGGTATCTGGTCAATGTGCTGAAGCCCTTTGTTAAGTGTGAAAGGTCATGCAATAAGACAGAGACTGAATTGTTTGATTGTAATTTGAAAGGCACCATGAAAGACTCTTGCTTCAAAATCTTGATGAATTGGCTCTGGTTGGGATAGGAATTCAACATAAATGGGACCTTTGTGACCAATCAGGGTGACACCTTTCACTGCGTCATGCCTGGTCACTGTCCTGCCAAACCTTCCTGGTAGGGCTGCTTCTCTAAAGAGAATCTAGACCAGGTTGGGAGGGCCCTCTCTCTTAAACTTGGCTGACCAGAGATCCAGGTGCCAAGGGGTGCGCGTCCTCCTGATGGGTATTAGGAGCATCAGTTCTCATTTTAAGATCAGAAAATAAAACTGTATTCTTTAGAAAACATCTTTCGTGATTTGTTTTTTCTCCCTGTAAGTTCCTTCTTACAAACGCTTAGTGTTTTAGCACTGTGGTTTTTGAAATCTCATCCTCTCTTGGCTAGCTAAGGAAAATCAAGGGAGAGGGCGATTTTGTACAATTTTGAGTTAAAGTTTTATGGATAAAATATCTTATTTCCTAGAGCCAGACATGGCAGTAGCAATCCCTAAACGAAAGACCCTCAGTGGAGTCTCCTTCTCTGGGTTGGAGCCCATGCCAGGTACCTTTATAGCACTCTACCTGTATCTCTGTGTCATGCTCTTAAAATGATTTAAGTTGGTTTTGATTGTCCTTTTTGACTGTAGGAAACTGTCAGCCTTTCTCATTATGCCCGCTGCTTGAATAGAGAGATCCATGTCCTCAAGCAAAAGAGAATTTACTCTAAGAATACTACTTCTTTAGAGAAGTCTTTTCCTCACCCCTTAGACTAGGGTGGGCGCACCTATCAAACTCCCTTACAGTGTCCTGAACTTCTCCTCTTGTAGCATTTGTTACACTTTTGTAATGAATTAGTTTGTAAAAACGTTCATTTAATCTCTCTCCCCTGGTAGACTATAAGCTCCATATGGGATAAGACTGATCTTTTTGCTGTTGTATTTCCCAGGATTTAGCACAGTGTCTAGAGTGATCATACTCTATAAGAATTTGCTAGAAAGAATGAATGATTGATGTGGATGTGAACTGTAAGTGGGAAATGGCAGGGATCAAAGCAGCTGTGGGACCAGGCTATACTCTCCCTGTCCTGGATGCCATGGAGACTTGATACAAGTCAGCTTCTCTCTGACTCTATTTTTTAAAACCAAATACCTTCTTCTACTCTTCTATGTACTCAATTTCAGCCCTTTCATAACTTTGATCTGATTTGGTTTGGATTTGTCATAACACTAATACTACGTCATAGCATTCTTTTATTTTTTCTTTATGGCGGAAGTGACTTCTTTTTGTGTGTCTTAGTTGACACTCTTTTTTAAAAATATTTTTTGTTGAGAACTCTTCATACATATATAGTCCATACATGGTATACAATCAATGGCTGACAATATGATCACATAGTTGTGTGTTCATCACCATGACCATTTTTAGAACATTTGCATCATTCCAGGAAAATAAAAAAAAAAAGAAAAAAGAAAAATTTCATACATCCCATACTCCTTTTCCCTTCCTTGCATTGACCTCTAGTATTTCAATCTACCCATTTTTTTAACCCTTTATTTCTCCTGTTATTTATTTATTTTTATCCTTACTTTTTTTTACTCATCTCTCCATACCCTGGATACAAGAAGCATCAGACACAAGGTTTTCACAATCACACGGTCACATTGTAAAGCTATATCATCATACAATCATCTTCAAGAATCAAGGCTACTGGAATATAGCCCAACAATTTCAGGTCCTTTCCTCTAGTCATTCCAATACACCATAAACTAAAAAGCAGTATCTATATAATGCATAAGAATAACCTCCAGAATAATCTCTCGACTCTGTTTGAAATCTCTCAGCCACTGATATTTTATTTTGTCTCATTTTTCTCTTCCCCCTTTTGGTCAAGAAGGCTTTCTCAATCCCATGATGCTGGGTCCTGGCTCATCCTGGGAGGTCTGTTCCATGTTACTAGGGAGATGTAATACAACACTTGAGTCATGTCCTACGGAGGGGGTGGGCAGTGAGTTCACCTGCTGAGTTGGCTTAGAGAAGGAGGCCACATCTGAGTGACAAAATGATTCTCTGGGGGTGACTCTTAGGCATAATGATAAGTAGGCTTAGCTTCTCCTTTGCCAGAACAAGCTTCATTCAGGTGAACCCCAAGAATGAGGGCTCAGCCTATTGATTTGGTTGTTCTTCTAGTTTGCTAGTTGCCAGAATGCAAAATACCAGAAACAGAATGGCTTTTAAAAAGGGGAATTTAATAAGTTGCTAGTTTATAGTTCTAAGGCCAAGAAAATGTCCCAATTAAAACAAGTCTATAGAAATGTCCAATCAAAGGCATCCATCCAGGGAAAGATACCTTGGTTCAAGAAGGCTGATGAAGTTCAGAGTTTCTCTCACAAGTGAGAAGGCAAATGGCGAACATAGTTAGGGCTTCTCTCTCAGCTGGAAGGGCACATGGCGAATACAGAGTCATCTGCTAGCTTTCTCTCCTGGCTTCCAGTTTCATGAAGCTCCCCGGGAGGCGTTTTCCTTCATCATCTCCAAAGGTCGCTGGCTCGTGGACTCTCTGCTTCTTGGAGCTGCAGCATTCTCTGCACTCTCCAAGTCTCCTCCATTCTCCAAAATGTTTCCTCTTTTATAGGACTCCAGAAACTTATCAAGACCCACCCAAATGGGTGGAGACATGTCGTCACCTAATCCAGTTTAACAACCACTCTTGATTAAATCACACCTCCAGGGAAATGATCTGATTACAGTTTCAAACATACAGTATTGAATAGGGACTATTCTACCTTTATGAAATGGGACTTTAATTAAAACATGGCTTTTCTAGGGTATATATGTCCTTTCAAACCAGCAGAGTTGTCCACACTGCTTGCGAGAATATCAAGAATTTCCCAATGGGGAAGCTAAATATTTCTTCCATTCTCCCCAGTCCCTCAAAGGGGCTTTGCAAATACTTTTTTATTCTCTGCCTAAATTACTCTGAGATATATTGGGACATCACACTAATCTGGACAAACCAGCAAGATCTCACACCTTATGCAAGACTACATATATTTATGGTGTTCATTAGCTGACATTCTTAATTCGTCTGAGTGTAGTAGTCTCTGGTGTGCATATGGATTGGTTGACTTAGATCAGGTGCATATCACTGTTAATTGCAGCTGCATTTAACAGGACCAGTTTATATACCCAACATTAATAATATTTAGCATGTAGTAGGTTTACAAAAATATGATTATCAATCTAGGAATTGGGAAATCTAACTCTATGTCTACTTGAATTGTGATGAACTGACTGCTAAGTGCTCACCCGGAGACACAGATAATCCCTGTACAAATTCCAGGGGTTCTACCTCTGCGATTCTAAAGCAGTGTAACTGAAACAGTGTCTAAAAATCTGTATTTTTTACTTAGATTTTGCAGTTCAAATCTAAGCTCTTTGGAGAATTAATAGTCGTAGTAATGTATTGATCTAAGTAAAATTTCAACATAATATTGCATGTAGAGGATGAGGGGATGACAAGAATGTATGTACATTTAAACTTAAATCCTCATCTTCCACTGTGGGAAGTCAAGGGATAATGACTAAAACTGAAGCGCGCACACACACACACACACACACACACACACACACACACACACTGTATTTACAAATAGAGAGCCATATATGGAGGAAAATTTTTTTTTAAATCGGTTAAAATTGTTTTAAGTTATCGTCTATGAGAAAGGGAAATGGAAAGATTGTCTTATATATCTTGCAGAACTAGGTTATTTTTTTAAACTTTGAACTCTTCCAATATATAAACTTGATAAAAATTAACTCTTAAAAATGTTCAGAGTTAATGGGGTATAGGTAAAATATTCCAAGATGTCATTGCTTATCTGAGGGGTTTAGCCATTTGTATTTGAATATTAAGACTCTGTTGCCAATAATGGCAACCCTCCCACTGAAGACAATAGAAAGCTTGATGAAATGTTGAAAATAAAAACTTCTTAAAATATCGAAGAGCTAATATGATAGTGAAAAAGTATTGGGTCAAAATCTAGAAGACAATAACCTAGAGAAGTGAGCCCAGCAGCTCATACTGCTTTTGCCCTGAGGGCATTTGATGCTCTGGAAGAAATAGTTGCAAAACTTAGTGGGAGTTTTAGCTGCCTAATGAAGCAAAAGGGACAGAAGACAAAGCCCAGGCTCACTGAAGGGTTTGGATTTGGATTGGCTCACAATGGAAGTCAATGCTGTCTAAAATCTGTGACCCCAAAGGGTTTTGCCCTCAGGAAAATGGTGAATTGAAAGTAGACCAGTACTCTCACTGACTTGCAGCCCAGCTTTGGATCACTTAGGTGATTCAGGATCACCTCAGCCTTGGAATAAGGTGGTTCTGAACTGGTAGATTAAGACATCTGGAAGAAGTGAACAAAATTTTTTTTCTGCTACAGATAAAATAATTCTAGGTCTCAAATTATTCCTAAAAATTAATATCTCAAAACAGTGACCAGATCATAATCAAGTATAATCCAGGACAAGGAAACAAAACACCATCAGGGAAAACCAATAGAAACAATAGACCATAAAAACAGAACCAGAAAAGCTTCAGATATTGGACTCAGACAAAGATTATTTTAAAATATGGCTATTATGCATAAAGAAGTAAGATTGAAAAAATCTACAGGGAACATTAAATATAAACAGTATACTTGAAAAGGAACTAAATAGAAATTCTAGAACTAAAGTGAATATAATCAAAATTAAGAATACAACAGATATATCAGTGTATTTGACACAGGTGAAGAGAACATTTTTTAGCTGGAAAATAGATCAGAAGAAAATATCCTGATTGTAGGGAAAAGACAAAATAGTGGAAAATATTTTAATATGAAGGCTTTACAACTTTAGTACATATTAATAGAATTGCTTGTTGCTGTGAAGATAAAAATAGAAAAATGTATTTGAAATTTCCTAGTACTTGTCCATACATATAGTAGGCACTTCAAATATATTTGTTAAATTTGAAATTTTTTATTAAAAAAAATCATTTGATTATTTTGCAAATCTGTCATTTCTTTTGATTTCCATCTTCTGCCAAAATTCTCATGCTGTCTTTTAAATTCTCTAAACATTTAGTCATTTTCTGTTTTGTGTTTTATGATTCCAGTTTCTGAAATCTTTTTACTCTATTACTGCTAGTTCTTAATCACATTGTCTCATTTTCTTGTGAGTTTTATGCTTTTTCACTGTGACATCCTTTTTGTCAGGAGATTTATTTCTGGGACATCTTTGAGGCCTAGATTAAGGATAAGAGTTACCTGGGGCATGACTAACTCAAACCCCTTTACATTAAATTCTTCACAGAAGGTTTTTCAGATGACACAGTTGTATGAATACATGAAAAATAAGTGTAAGGATCAGTTATGGTATAAATTTCCAGAGAAGAATTTTTTTCCCTTCATCCAGTGCCTAAGTCAAGATAGCCATATTTTGTGCTGGTCCATTTTTGTACAGGAAAAAAATGTCTCTTATTTCCTTTTAAAATAATTTTTATGTTTTAGAAAGCTGTTAGACTTACAGAAAAATTGTAAAGATAGTACAGAGATTTCCCACATACCCCACTTCCAGTGCTCCTTGACAATAATATCTTACATTGATATGGTACGTTTGTTTCCATTACTAAACCAATATTGATATTTATTGTTAACCAATAAATTCCATACTTTATTCAGATATCCTTAGTTTTACTCCATGTTATTTTTTTGATGCAAGAGCCCCTTTAAGACATCACATTCCATTTAGTCATCATGTCTCCTTAGGCTCCTCTTGGCTATGACAGTTTCTCAGACTTTCCTTGTTTTTGATGATCTTGACAGTTTGAGGAGTACAGGGTAGGTATTTTGTCAAATGTATCTCAGTTGGAATTTGTCTGCTGTTCTTCTCATGATTAGCCCAGGATTATGGGTTTTGGGGAGGAAGACTGCAGTGGTAGAGTGCCATTTTTATTACAGCACATCTAGGACATACTGTCTGCATGGTTTGCAATGGTTGAGGTTTATCTTGATAATTTGGTTGAGATGACTTGTTTGTCAGGTTTCTCCATTGTGAAGTTACTCTTTTTTCCCTCCTTTCCATACTGTTCTTTAGATGGAAGTCATTATGTACAGTCCACACTTAAGGAGTAGGGAATTATTCTCCACCTCCTTGAGATTGAAGTATGTACATAAATTATTTGGAATTCTTCTGCAGGGAGAATTTGTCTCAGGCAGAAAAATGTCCATGCCTACCTATTTACTTATTCAATCATTTATTTATATCAATATGGACCCTGGATATTGTATGCTTTGGGTTATAATACAAAACTGCTTTATTTGGATTTTTTTTGCTCAAATTGTTCAAACTTTGGCCATTGAGAGCTCTTTCAGTTGGTTCCTGTCCCTTTGACATACCCGCATCATTGTGGTGTTTTTTGTTGTTGTAGTTTTTAAGCACACTTCCTTACTTTGTGGCACTAGAAGAAGCTCTGGGCTCATCTTGAATATTCCCTGTCCTATAATCAGCTATTTCTCCAAGGAGCCCTGGTTCCCTGTATTGAAGAACACTGTTAGAAACCAAGATCTGGGTGCTAAGTGTGCTTATTTCTTCTGGATGTCATTGCTTCTAGGCCCTCTCCGCTGACTCTTGAACATACAAATGTCAATAAATAGTTCTCTATTTAACCTTCTCTATCTATAGTAAGCTAAACAGGAGTTCATTCTGCTATCTCCAACTCTAATCCAAAGCTACATGGATAATTTTAGCCTCCTCCTCTCGCTTATCTGTGTATTCCAACTCCAACAGTGAAAAACTGGCTCTTATTATCCACCATCCAGTTACTTAATCATCCACTTCCAACACACAGGTATTGTTAACCTGTACCCCACTGACAAAAACTTTATCAACAAGAGTTCAGTTCTTATTTAGATTCACTTTTGCCTTTAGTCTTACAGAGTCCATTCATTTTCAAAGTTAGAAAAGCACATTTTTCTGCCACCCCCTTCAGTGAGGTTGTTTGATACTATTTGTAATCCAATTAGATTGTTTTGTCATATTCTATATTCCATCTTGGGATCCTTATCCCCTAAATGATTTTCTTATATTTGCATAAAGTTCATCATTTGTGCCTTATTTATTTTTATAGTGACGCCTTTTTGGGTCCCAGTTTTATGGAAAATTCAACACAGGAATCATCACCTGGGTTGGTCCAGGGCTTTATATCCTATTCCCCCTTTGCATTAGCCCACAAAATGCAAGCAGAAAAACTCAGGGCAGAAACTACTATTAGTGTTCATTCCCTATCAGTCAGGGTTCTCCAGAGAAATAGAAACAATAGTATGCATGCATTTCTGTGCATGAGTGTGTGTATGTGTAAAGAGATTTATTATAAAAAAATTGGTTCACATGATTATGCAATTATAGGGACTACGAAGTCTGAATCCTGTGGGGCAGGCTGTAGGCTAGAAATTCCAGTGAACTTGATGTTGAAATCTTGAATTGCAGTTCCTCAGGGGAGGTGGCAGCCTTTTTTTTCTTACCAGGAAATTCTGGTAAGAGTTGACATTTAAGTCTTAAAGCAAAAGTTCTTAAGACTTCTGGAGCTTTCAGTTCTTTCTGTTGACTTCCAAATGATCTGGAGCTCTCAGTTCTTTCTGTTGACTTCCAAATGATTGAATGAGGCCCACCCACATTATGGAGGGTCATCTCCTTTACCTAAGGCCAACTGATTGCAGATCCTAATCCTGTCTACAAAATACAAGCACAGTAAAAACTAGGCCAACGTTTGATCAAGCAACTGGACATTCTAGCCATATTGACACATAAAATTAACCATCACATTCCTGGGTTATGGTTCCTGCTTTTACTTGGATTTTGAAATCTATTGATACCTTTCTTTCATTCCAACTCAGCAATGTATTTATCTTTTATAAAATATTTTATTTATTTTAATCAGGAGGGTTGTTCAAGGTATCTAATCAAACATGCTGCTAGAAATGGCTTTCTATATTATTTTAATTTTCCTTCATATTCTATAAATATGAATGTCTTTTGTTAAGTTCTTTCAATTCTTTATTTTTGGAAGGATAAAAGCTGTGAATAGGTTAAATAAACAATACATCAAGATCAGATTCCACCTGCTATAAATAGTGAGGTTAGGGAAAAATTAAAGAACATAAAGCAGCCATTTATAAAATAGGAGGAACACAAAATTTCATATTAAGAAATTCAATTACTTTTTTTTTAAATTTAAATTTATTGCAACTACGTCCATGTATTGAGAATTACTTTCTGCTATCTCCGAGTGTCAGGCTTTCTGGTTACCCTCTAAACAATGGCTAATACACAGTTAGCTGAATAAAACTGCGCTAGTGACACATAAATAAATACTTCAAACAAATATTAATGAATAGATAGTCTGCCATTGCCATGAGAGACTGCATAACCGAGATACCAGTGTTTTATCCATTTTAGTGTCAACTTTCCATGATCATATGGAACAACATGCAGGTTGAAGAAAATCACTCTTATATCCCCATTACTTAGATTTGTGTTGTAAGACTACTCATCATGTTGCAAGTGCTATGCCTCTTTTGTTCCTGATATAAAGCATGTTACTGTTGTTGTTGCTACTGAGTATGAGTTGTTATGCCTATAATAAATCATTATTCCAGTAGGCATCAGAGTTCAACATTGAGGGAACATAAGTTTGTCATATTCAATAGGAAAAAAAATCATTTTTTTCTTTTTTCTTTTTCAGAGAATAAAATTATGAAACCTCTTAGATGACACTCAGAAAAGGAAGCAGAGAAATGCTTACGTGTGAAAACTAGTTCATAGTGCCCTCAGGAACAGTGCCATTTACTCCCCACATGATTCCATTCCATGGTGCTATGATTCTGTACAAGGCTTGTTAGAAAATGATTTTTGACAATTTAAGCGAGTTATCATCACTAAAAAATAAATTTACATCATTCCAATGGAAATTTTGGAATGTCACCTGAAAAGTATTCTTGCCTTCAATCTGTGGTGACTCAACATCTAGAAACCCAAATTATCTCCGTGAGTTGTTAAATTGCTTTGTAAAGCAGTCATCAATCTCATTATCACAGTATTGTGTTAAAATTCATTATGCAATCCTATCTCTAAGCCACCTGGGAGAAATTTCTCAGCTTGACATAAATCCTCAGATGATAAAAACTGATGATCATTGTAAGAAGAAACCACAATTTTAGTTTCTATAGTTAAATGTTCAGTTGCATTTTCTCATTTTAACTAGGTATGAGTCACTTATCCATTGATGGCTGAATTATAAACCATGAAGGAAAGGAAAGTGTTGATTCTTCTATACTTAATCTTCTTTTCTTTTGAGTAGGCATTGAAAAAAATCATTGGCTGTAAGCCGTTGCTTTCCCAGGCAGAAAAACACATAATTCCAAAGTTCATCATTTAAAATTTGTAGAGATTTTTTTCTTTTCTTGAATGCTCCTTTTTCTTTGGATATAAAATACAGGAAATCCACTATAAGTATGTACTTCTAAGAAAGTCAAATAGGTTGGAATTCAGAGAGATAAAAATTTGAACACCAACTCTAGCATTTAATAGCTATATGAATATGGCTAATTTATTTGACCTCATTAAATATTAGTTTCCTAATTTCTATAGTAGGAATAATGATACTTAACTTAGAAAGATATAGTAAAGAGTAAATGAGTCAGATGTTTATATACCACACTTCTCAGTAGGTGACAAAGAATAGTTGCAATTATCATTATTATTATTGTTATTACTTATTGTTATTATTATTGTAGTTGCTATTATTATTTGTTATAAAAGAATTCTTCTATCTTTAAAATATCAGGGAGAAAAAGTATATGTCTACTTTTAGAAACAGAATAGCCTGAACAAATTGTAAAGCTAAAGAGCTTAGTCAGAGAACACTTGAATGATAATTGACATTGGTAAAGAGGAAGGGAAAATGTAATTAAATTAAATTGGTTGCTAAAATAGCATTTTTACCATTAAAAGTTAATCCCATGTAGTTAAATGAAGACTTTTTGAATACATATTCATCTATTCAAAACCCACACATTTATGAAATACAATGTTCTGCTAGGAATCGTGGAAAAGGAAAGCTCAAGGGATAGAAGAATGCAAAGAAAGTTTCATCTGAAATAAGCAAGATGCTCTGTTCAAATGATAAACTACAAAAAGATGTTTAATCGCCCTCACTAATAAATAATGCAAATTAATATAATAATGAGATGCTTTATCTCACTGGATTGAGAAAAATAGAAAGATTAAGAACATTTGAAATTGGCCAAGATGTGGGAATCCTATCATCCACTGTTTGGGAAAGTGTAAATTGTTATAACTATTTTTGGAAGGTAATGTGACAATATCTATCTAAATTTAAAATGTGCACAGTTAGCAATTCTAATATTAGGAATTTATCCTACAGAAATAATATCACAAGAAAATAGAGATATACATGTATCTTTGAAGCTTTGTTTATAATAGTAAAAAGGGATCCTATACACCTATATTAGTTATGTATTGCTGTGTAACAAATTATCCCAAAAACTAGCCACTCAAAACAACATTTATTATGCCACAGTTCTTATGGGTCAGGAATTTGGAGTGGTTTAGTTGGATGGTTCTGGCCCGTGGTTTTTAGGTTACAATCAAGATGTTGACAGAACTGCAGTTGTGAACACTTGACTGGACTAGAGAATCTGCTTCCAAGATGGCTTAATCAATGCGAGTTGGCAGAGGATTTCAGTCTCCTGCCACATGGACCTCTCAAGAGAGCTGCCTGAGTGTCCTCATGACATGCAGCTGGCTTCTTGCAGACAAAGTTATTCAAGAGAGTGCTGAAGGAAGCTGCCGTCCTTTTATGACTTTTTCTCAGAAGTCACATATACTGTCATTTCTACAATATTTAGTCACTAGCACTGAGTCCAGTCCATGCTCAAGGGGAAACAAATTTGGCTCCACTTTTTGGAAGGAGGAATATTGAAAAATTTCTGGACATATGCCACACAAATTATTTAAATTCTTTTCACATATCTTCATTCACTTCCAGCCCACTCTGCCTATGAAGTCAGAATCCTTTACAGCTCAAAGTCCAGAATCTTTTTCATCTTAATCTAGACCAGTGTGGAAGAGGCTTCTCAGGTATTTTTCTCTAAGTACAACTCCTGGAGTGAAATTCCTTTTGCTCTGAAGATGTTGTGAGCTAAAGAGACAACTTATTTGATCCCACACACACTCAATATACAATTGTGGGACAGACATAGGATAACCACTATTGATATCCTATTCAAAGAGGGGAAAATGGAAGACACAAAGGTATCAGTGGTCCATAGCAATCCTGAAATCCAGCCAGGCACATGTTGGAAGTTCTTGGATTAGAACTCAGACCAACTCTTGTCCAGGAATGATTCTCTAGGCCCTTGGCTCCATATGGGTATTTGGTTTCCTCCCCTGATTCATCCTTCCTTTTCTTGCTTTGGCACTATGTAGTTTTCTCAGCCTGTGTGCTGGTTTGAAAGGATTTATGTATTTTAGAAAAGCTATGTTTTAATCCTAATCCCATTTTGTAAAGGCAGCCATTTCTTCTCATCCCTATTTAGTACTGTATGTTGGAAACTTTAATTAGATTATCTCCACGGAGATGTGACTCAATCAAGTGTGGGTATTAAATCTGATTGGGTGGAGACACGTCTCCACCCATTGTACATGGGTCTTGATTAGTTTACTGGGATCTTATAAAAGGGGACATTTTGGGAGAGAATGCCTTTTGAGAATGATGAGAAAGCCACAGCAGAGCAGAACCATGCATGAGGCCAAGAGAACCAGAGAGTCTACCAGCCAGCAACCTTTGGAGATTCTGAGAGAGCAGAGGACAATAGAATGCACAGAACCACGAAGCAGAGAGTCCACCAACCAGCGACCTTTGGAGATGAAAAAGGAGAACACCTCCTGGAGAGTTTCTTGAAACAAGAAGCCAGAAGAGAAACTAGCAGACTTTGCCATGTGCCCTTCCAGCCAAGAGAGAAACCCTGAACATCATCGGCCTTCTTGAACCAAGTTATCTTTCCCTGGATGCCTTAGATTGGACATTTTTATAGGCTTGATTTAATTGGGACATTTTTGTGGACTTAGAACTGTAAATTTGCAACTTATTAAATTTCCTGTTTTTAAAAGCATATTGCATTCCAGCAGCTAGCAAATTAGAACAGCCTGATTTCTGTCAGTAGAATTTTGGGGGTCAAAAGACTTGTTTTCATTTTGTACTATCTGTTACCCTTCAATCTAAGCTAGATGTATTTCTGTCAATAAAATTATAAAAGTCTTTGTGGGTCTCTGTGGCAATTTGAAGCTATTATGTATCCCAGAAACACCATGTCCTTTAATCCTCATTTAATATTGCTGGGTGGGATCTTTCTTATTGTTTCCACAGAGATGTGACCCACTAATTGTGGGTAGTAACTTTTGATTAATTGGTTTCCTTGGAGATGTGTCTCTACCCAATCAAGGTGGGGTTGCTTACTGGAGTTCTTTAAGAGGGAACCATTTTGAAAAAAGCTACAGAGCCCTGAGAACTAACAGAGCCTGCACAGCCAAAGACCTTTAGGGATGAAGAAAGAAAATGCCTCTAGGGAATCCTTATGAAATGAGAAGAGAAAGCTAACAGATGTCACCATATGCCTTTCTAACTAACAGAGTTGTTCTGGACCCATTTCTTAAATCAAGATATTTTCCCTAGACACCTTAGTTTGGACATTTTCACAGCCTTACAACAGTAATCTTGCAACTTAATAAATTCTCCCCTTTAAAAGCCATTCTTTGTCTGGTATATTGCATTCCAGCAGCTTTTACGAACTAAAACAGATTTTGGTACCAGAGAAGTGGGGTGCTGCAGTTTGCAAATACCAAACATGTTGGAACAGCTTTTTAAATGCATAAGGTGAAGGTTTTGGAAGAGTTATGAAGCGCTTGATAGCAAAGGCCTGGAATGCTTTGAGGAGACTGTTGGTAGAAATGTGGACTCTAAAGACACCTCTGATAAGGCCTTAGACAGAAATGATGCAAGTGTTATTGCAAACTGGTAGGAAGGTGATCCTTATTTTAAAGTGGCTAAGACTCTGGCAAAATTCACTGCTGGTTTTAGAAGGAATGCAGATTTTAAAAACCACGAACTTGGATATTTAGCAGAAGAGATTTCCAAATTAAATGTGAAAGTGCAGTCTGGTTTCTCCTTGCAGCCTATAGTGAAATGCAACAGGAAAGGGATAAGCTGAGAACTGAACTCTTGGGTACAATGAAACCAGAAATTAATGGTCTGGAAAATTCTGGGCTTCCAGAAAGGGAGACCTCACAGAATAGAGCCCCACATGAGGATTTAACCTAACATGGAACCAGTCAGTCATCTCAGAAGAAGCCAGGATTGGAGATGGAGTTACTCAGGAAGGATTTGTGAAAAGTCCTATTGTCTGATGGTTATAATCCTTGCCTACTATACAGAAAACCAACAAGAGTGTTGTGGAATCTGTATAAATGGAACCACTGCCAGTATGGACTAAAAGGAACAGAAAAGGGGCAAATGGAAGGAAAAATAACTTCAAAGGCAGAACTAAGGAAGCTAAAGTCTGAAGCCAAGAAACCACAGGCCAGGAGAGTAGACCCACCCATGTACTTGGAGAGTGTGAGTTTGCCCCGAAGGCAGATGGTGGGCCTTCCACCTTGTGACTCAGGGAGAATTGTGCCACCTCAGGCCTTGGAAAGGCTGGAGAACATTTCTTGGGGATTGGGGAGAGCCTGGTTGCAACCCCATTGTTTTGGAGGGGTTGAGCATGTACTCTGGAGATGTCAGAGAGTCCAGGTGCTGCCCCAATGCTTGGAGAGGGTGGAGCTGAGAAAAAGGTGGTTTCCCCAGTGTCCCCCAACATTGCATTTGGAGAGAGCCAGGTCACTGCATAGGCCCTTGGAAAGGGTGGGACTGCTGCTTTCTAAAATTCTGAGTATAAATGACCTGCTCTGCAGGTTTCCAGAACTGTTTGGGTCTGGTTACCTCTGTGTTCTTTCCAGTTTCTCCTTATGGAAATGGAAATATGTATCTGTTCTAGTTTGCTAGCTGCCAGAATGTAACACACCAGAGATGGATTGGCTTTTAATAAAAGGGGATTTATTTAGTTAAAAATGTATAGTTCTTCAGAGGAAAGGCAGCTAACTTTCAACTGAGGTTCTTTCTTATGTGGGAAGGCGCAGGGTGATCTCTGCTGGCCTCTCCAGGCCTCTGGGTTGCAACACCTTTCCTTGGGGTGATTCCTTTCTGCATCTCCAAAGGCCTGGGCTGAGCTGCGAGTGCTGAGATGACTCATGCTGAGTTGCTTGGGCTGTGCTACATTGAGCTCTTTCATTTAAGCTTCCAGCCAATTAAATCAAACATCATTCATTGCAGCAGGCATACCTCCTAGCTGACTGCAGATGTAATCAGCAAACAGATGAGGTTCACATGCCATTGGCTCATGTCCACAGCAATAGAACTAGGCACCTTCACCTGGCCAAGTTGACACCTGAACCTGACTACCACAGTATCCTATGACTGTTCCTCCTTTGTGTGTCGGCAGCAAATAGCTTGTTCTGAGTTTCACAGGTCCACAACCAGAGGAGAATTTTTGCCTTAGAACAGACCATGTCTGCAGTTTACTTTGATGAGATTTTGTACTGTTTTTAACTTTGTGTTGTATTTATATTGTTACTGAAATGTTTTAAGATTTTGTGACACTTAATGGAACCAATGTATTTTGTATTTGGAAAGAACATATCTTTGGGGGGTCCAAAAGGTGGAATGTGCCAGTGTGAAACTATTATGTACCCCAGAAAGCCATGCCCTTTAATTCTCATTCAATATTGCTGGGTGGGATCTTTTTTATTGTTTCCATGGAGATGTGAACCACCTAATTGTAGGTGGTAACTTCTGATTAGTTGGTTTTCATGGAGATGTTTCTCTACCCATTCAAGGTGGGGTTGCCTACTGGAGTTCTTTAAGAGGGAACCATTATGAAAAAGCTACAGAGCCATGAGAACTAACAGAGCCTGCACAGCCAGACATGCTGGAGATGAAGAAGGAAAATAATTCATATGAAATGAGAAGAGAAAGCTAGGAGACATCGCCATGTGCCTTTCTAGCTGACAGAGGTGTTCTGAACCCATTGGCTTTTCTTGAACTAAAGTATCTCTTCCTGGATGCCTTAGTTTGGACATTTTTATGGCCTTAGAGCTGTAAACTTGCAACTTAATAAATTCCCTCCTTTTTAAAAGCCATTCCGTTTCTGGCATATTGTATTCTAGTACCTTTTACAAACTAAAACAGTCTCCTATGAATCTTACTGGGATTTATGTCAGACAAAAGCCACACCCACAAATATCTCCAAAAGAAGTCCTTCTTTACCTTGGGTTTATGCTGAGACTATGGAAAAACAATAACTTTAAGCTTCTCTGAATCCCTATTATGTGATCAGTTCTCTGAGGTACCACCTTAGATCTCTCTGAGATCTTCATCTCGGGTTTTCTAGCCATATCCTCAGATTCATCTCTGGAGCATGTTTTCCTGAGTGTTGATCTTTGCTGGCATTTACTGGCATTTGCCCTGGGTTTGACCTTAATTTTCGACTTGATTGCCATCTGGAGAGGCTAGAAATTTTCAAACCATCAAGGTTTGCCTTCTTCATGTTTAAAAATCCTTTCTTTAGTTTATCTCTTTCTTCACACATTTTATTATAATTAGCAAGAAGAAACTAAGCAGCACCTTCAGCATTTTGCTTGGAAATCTTAGCTAGGTCACCTCATCCATTAGGTACATTTTCTACGTTAACGTTACCACAGGGGACAGTCTTACTAAACTTTCTGCCACTACATAACGAGAGTCTCCTTTCTTTCAGCTCCCCAGATTCCAATAAGCTTTTCCTCACTTTCCTTTAAGCTCTCACCCACAGCCCTTCCCCTCCTACTGTCATCAGGCTTCCGTTAATAGTTTCTTTAGGTTTTTACTAATAATACACTCTTCAAAGCCCTTCCAACCTTGCCCACTGTCTAGTTCCAAAGCCACTTCCACATTTTTTTTTTTTTGGCACTTGTTATACAGCATCCCACTTCCAGGTACCAATTTTATATTAGTTATCCACTGCTGTGTAACAAATTACTCCAAAAACTAGCACTTTATAACAACCAATATTTGTTATCTCATAGTTTCTCTGTCAGAAATCAGGTGGAAGTTTAGTTGGGTAGTTCTGACTCAGGGTCTCTCATGAGATTAAAACCCAGACATCAATTAGGTCTGTAGTGTCATCTGCACACTTGATGGGGCATGGAGGAACTGTGCCCCAGGTGTATCACTCACATGTCTGCTGGAAGATAGTTCCTCCCTGGCTGTTAGCAGTTCCTTACTGGATTTTAGCAGGAGGCCTCAGTTCCTCGCCATATGGGCCTTTCTGTTGGGCTGCATGAGTGTCCTTATGGTGGAAGCTAGTGTCTCCCTCAGTGATTGATCTAAGAGGGAGCAAGGAGGAAGCTGCAATGCCTTTATGATCTTGTCTCAGTAATCATACGCTTTTACTTCCACCATATTTTATTCCTTAGAAGTGAGTCCTTAAGTTCAACCCTCAGGAGAGGGTAATTAGGCTGCACCTTTTGGAGGAAGAAATAGAAAATAATTTTTTGACTTATTTTATTTAAGGATATATTATAGAACCACCACAACCCTCATTTAAAAAGAATGAGGTACGTCAATGAATACTAACTTAGAAAAATGTTGTTGATGTATCATTAAGTGAAAACACGTTATCACTGTGTGTATAGTATGTTCCTATGTTCTCTAGGAAAAAAAATCTAATGTACATGTAGGTATAAGCATAAAAGTTTCTAAAAGCCCACAGACCAAAATGCTGATAGTGCTTGCAGAAGTATGGTAGGTGGTTGGAAATGAGACTAATGGGACTGAAGAAAAAAGAGTGAGCTTTACATATTAGTTGAGAAAGAGAAAGAGTTATGAGGTTTTTTTTCCTTTCTCTTTGTGCTTCTCTGTATCTTCCAAACTTTCTAAAATGAAAATATATTGTTTAAATAATTAAAAAGGTAACAATTGAGCATAATAGGGAAAGAGACAAGTTTTAGCTATAAACATTGAATTGGGATTAGAAGAGAATGGAGATGTCTTAACGTAATGACTTGATGTCCAAGAGAGGAAAATCAATTTGTTGTGACTGAAGATCTCACTTTTAAAAGTGGATAAAATCAGTCAAGTAAATCGTGGAAAACATAATTTTAATTCCATTTGTGGTAGTAGATAATAAGGGTTGGCAAGATTTCATGCTAATATAAAGCAAGTGATTTCTGATTAAAATGGAAAATGGCAGATGAATTATATTTTATCTGGTCTTCCTTACGGAAATTCCAACTACATCTTTAAAGGATTAAATACACACACACACACACACACACACACACACACAGTGGGAGAGAGAGAAAGAAGGAGAGAGAGAGAGAGAAAAAAAACATAGCAAGAAGCCACAGCAGTACAATTTTGGCAACTAGAAGGCTGATGGATGAGTGGTAACTGACTCCCCAGCTGAGAGAAAGCTGAAACCTAAGCCCATAAGGATGAAACTCATAAACATGTTAATTTATGGCTGGGAGTTCCAAAAAAGCTCAGAAATTGAAGCCAGCAGGTACTTCAGAATATAACAGGCACAGGTAGGAAGCAAACAAGATTGCTGATTGAAAGTCTACAGAGGATATAGTTTATTTCCCACAGTCTCTCCCCAGTACCACTCAACTTGGCAACTGCCTCTTCTGGCCCTGGCAGAAAACCCGAAGTTCACTCTCTGGTAATGTAAAACCAGAGGACTTATGGTATTGGAGGACAGGAATACCATATTAAAAACAGGGGAATTGAATGAAAGTTTATATTCTAAACAAGCTCTTCCATGGCTCAGTTCTCAGAATGTTGACAGCCAAATTTACAGGCAGGAAATGTGAAGGATTCCTCTCTGGGGAATGTGATCAGTCCAAGAGAAAAACAGAAGAAAAAAAAGTTGACAGTTGCAAGTCAAACAATGACACAGCTGCATCCTGCTCTTCTTTAATAAGGCCTACTCTCTCTCTCTCTTACACATTTTAGGCCTCTTTCTTAAATATGAGCCAAAGTAAGAATGAAGAGAGATTTTGGGGAAACTTTCAAAACCAGACAGACCAAAACAAATAGAACAAGGTAACACGGTGAAACAATGTAGGAAGCAAAACAATCTTTTAAACTATAATTGTCATCAGAGGAATAAGAAAAGGTAATGCATCCATGACAAAAGAAGAAGCTATAAAAGAGGAACATTTAGAGAACCAAACTGAGCCTATAGAAATTTTAAAATATAAGAAATTAAAATTTAAATTGTCTACAAAAAGAATCAAGGAACTCTCCTAAAAAAAAATGCCTTTAATTCAAATTCTAGACACCTAGATTTTATCTTCTATAAAGATTCTAGACAGCTATAAAATCTAGGTGTCTAGAATTTGAATTAAAGGAATACCAGAAAGAGAGCCTAGAGAAAATAAAGAGAAAAGTTGTCAAATAAATAATTCTAGAAAAATGTCCATAATGAAATGACATGTTTCCAGATTGAATGAGCCCATCCACTGCTCAATGTTCTCCATTAATGCTGACCCACAACAAGATGCAATTTCAGAAGACTGGGAACGTGAAGATCCTAAAAGTATCCAGATGGAAAAAAAAATTGCATGCAACGGAATGAAGATGGAATATCATCAGACTTTTCTAAGCAGCAAAGTTAGCCAGTGATACAATGGGGAATTATTTCCAATCTCTAATTCTGTATCCAAACTACTAATCAAAGGTGAGGTAATACTAAAGTTTTAGTCATGCAAGATCTCAACAAATTTACCTTCCAGGCATTCTTTCCCAGAAAGCTAAAGAAGGATGTACCCACCAAATAAATGGAAAGAACCAAGAAAGGATAAGACATGGAATTCAAGCAATAAGGGATCTCACTGAAGAGAGTTGAGGGGAATTCCCTGGATGACAGCGAAGGAATATCCCAAAGCAACTGCTATGTACTTTACCTTGAGTGTAACCAGCCTAGATTCAGAGGACAGAAACTCTAGAAGGAAGGTAAGGAATAAGATATATAAAATTATAGATTCTCTGATCTGTTTGACTGTTGTAAGAGGTGATTACAATTCTGGAATAACATTTAGACTGAATTAATGATAGATACAGAGAATACTAACAAATGAAAAAAATATCAATTCCAGGGAAAACAAAACTTTATAGAAGAAAGAAATAGAGTGATAACATAGTACTAAACTCAGATAAGAATGATATTTACATAGACAGAATAATGAAAACCCAAATACTGATCTAGCAAAGATATGGTATAGCTCTATATGTGAGTGGCTGAGGGAGGGTATGAAGGATTGAATTATGTACCCCGATTTATATATGTTTTTAATCTTAATCTGCATTAGGGTGAGTCAGAACACATTGTAAAAATGATCTCTTAAAGATGTTATCTTAAATGAAGGTGTGGCCCTATTTGGGTCTTAATGCAGATTATTGGAGGCCTTATAAAGAAAAAGAGATCAGAACCAGAGTCAGAGAAAGCCAGAAGGTGGAGTCAGAAGCCAGAAGTCAAGGGAACCCGGGAGAGAAAAGAGAGGACCTTGCCATGGGAGGGATGGAAGCCAGGGAACCCCAAGGATCTTTGGCTGCCACCACCAGAATGTTATAATCTGGGGAGAAAACATTGCCTTGCTGAGGTGTTGATTTTGAACTTCTAGCCTCAAAACCCATTTTTAAAGCCAACCCCTTACTTGATATTTGTAATAACAGCACGATAAACTAAGACAGAGGGGAAGTCTATGTGGGTGAGTCAGAAGGGTTGTGGTATATTTCCAACAGCAGGGAGTGCCTAGATCACATCTAAAATCCAATTTTCAAAATTAGTAGAATGAACTTATTTGTTAGCATCATGAAGGCTGTGATAGGCATTCATTGTTTCTTTTCAGGTTGTCTCACAACATTTGAACAACATCCTACTATAATTGGAAAATTTGCTGCCATATGAGGCCTGCTTCCCCCACGATAAACCCAGAAAGTTCTGTGCCCCAATGTCCTTTGCAGCAATGCATATGACCTGGGTTCCACCAGCCAGACACACCCATATGAAACTCTGATTTATAAGGAGGGAGGAGGATTCATATGGGAAACATTTTAATGGTGAGGGCTGCGGTTAAAATCATTCTGCTTTAGAGGACAGCTACAAAGTTGAGTTCCTTGAATAGAATTGGTGTCAGGGTGGCAGTAGTGGTAGAATTCTTTTCTTTTTCAAGGCAATCTGCCCCTTGTTCCTACTGTATGTTCCTAGAAGCTTAGCATTAACATTAGCATTAACATTAGCTACCCAACATCCAAATTCAGATATATTGTTTGTAAATGATTAATACAGAGGCAAATACCAAAAGAATAGCCAAAAGCTTTGAAGTGGTTGCCTCTTGGAGTGAAAATCAAGGGTAGGAAGGAGTACTTCTGTTTTTTTTTCATTATAAGCCTTTGAGAACAATTTGATTTCTAACCATGTACATGTATGTTTGATAAAAATTGAAACATAGGGAAAGAAAACCAAGTAACAATAGTACCTCTCTTTTAGAGATAGTTGCTACATCAAGGTTGACCCCTTCAACTACTTTTTTTAATGTGCTATGGCTGTGCTTCTAATGGGCTATTTATTTTTCCAGAATCACACTTGAATTTATATTGTGGCTTAAAATGTAAAAGTGAAAGTGTGCGTTTTTATTTTACAAAAAATGTAAACATTTTTATACATGTATAAACAAAAAGCATAATTGGCTTAATTATGTTCTTTCGAGTCTTTCAAATTTCTTTCCCTCAAGAAAACCTATGAACTGAGCTTACTACCTGTCGTGGTTTTGTTCTACATCCATTTAGCAAAGCTGGAAACATGTTTCACAAAATCCTCTTCCCTCTGTAGGGATTAGAGTTGGTCAAAAGAGAAATTTATGTGGGTTTTGAAAGGTTAAAGTGAAGCAGCCAGCCCTTACAAGTCATGGTAGTTAGAGGCAATGAGAAATAAAGAGGCTCCAGGGATTCCAATTTATTCTTGTTCTTCTACCCTGCTCCATATCCTGCTTCTTGCTCCGCATCCAGCTTTTCTTCTTCACTGAGCCAACAGCAACTCTAGATCTACCATCACATGCGTGGCTACAAACTCCAACTTGTTCACACAAGCCAGTGCTTCAGGGTAGTTGGTTATTGACTTTTCCCTGACTCTCTGTTTTGGTTTGTTAATGCTGCTAGAATGTAATATACCAGAAATGAGTTGGCTTTTACAATGGGAATTTATTAACTTACAATCTGTGGTTCTTAGGCTTTGAAAATGTCCAATTCAGGGCATCAGTAGGACAGTACGTGGACTCTGAAGACAGGCTGTCAGCATCCTGGACACCTCTGTCACATGAGAAATGCACATGGTCAGCGCCTGCTGGTCCTTTGTGCCAAGGTCTCATTGCTTTCAGCTTCTGGTTCCAGTGGTTTCCTCTCTGTTTTCTGTGGGTCCTTTCTTAGCTTCTTCGGTGCTTTTCTCTAAACTTCTCTGTGCTTTTTTTTGTCTTCTAACCTCTTAAAAAGATTAAGACCCACCTTGAATGAGGTAGGTCACATCTCAATTTAAATAACCTAATTAAAAGTGCGCACCTACAATACGTCTACACCCACGGAATAGATTAAAAGAATGCCATCAGGGTGCATGGGTGGTTCAGTGGTAGACTGTTCGCCTTCCATGCGGAGACCGGGTTCAATTCCCAGATCATGCAACCCCCCAGACCCAAGAAAAAGAATATGATCCTTTCTGGAGCACATACAGCCTCCAAACTACCCTACCCTCCAATTCCCATTGTTGAACTTTTACTTCCTTAACAACTCCCATGATTGTCAAAAGTTTGTTTCCTATTATAAATTCCTTCTTTCTTAATACTCACTGTAGTGGGTTGAGCAGTGTCCCTGGAACCTGGCAATGTGACTTTATTTGGTTAAGAATCATTGCAGCTATAATTAAAGTAAGGATCTCTAGGTGAGAGCATCCTAGGTTAGGGTGGTCCCTAAATCCAACAATGGGTATCCTTAGACAGAAAAGAACACACAGAGACGCAGAGGGGAAGCCATGTGAAAAGGGAAGCAGCCACAAGCCAAGGATTCCCAAGGGTCACCAACAGCCACCAGAAGCTGGGAGAAAGGCATGAAATGGACTCTCCTTCAGAGCCTCTGAAAGGAACCCACCCTGCCAACACCTTGATTTTGGACTTTTGACCTTCAGACCATGGGAGAATAAGTCTCTATTAGAAATTAACAGGTGTGTGTAATTTGTTACAGCTGCCCCTATAAACTAAAGCTCACTATGATTCTGCTTTCCTGGTTGAACCCTGACTTGTGCATTCAAGGGCATCAAGAATCACCTGATCACTGCTCCCTGGAAGCTTGCAGGGTTGAGGACTGGAATACAAACACGTCGACCTGGGACTATCTTTCCTGTTTTTGTCCACGCATCACTCACTTACTTATTTAAACTTTTTATTTTAAAATAATTTCACATTTACAGGTCATTTACAAAAGTAATATAAAATCCATATAGAGAACTCCAACATACCCCCAAGCCCAGATCCACCAACTTTTTTAAAAATCATGAAATATGTATTTAAAAAGCAATGAGTTTCGAAGTACATTTTAACAAGTAATTATGGAACAGATTTCAAAGTTTGGTATGGGTTAGAGTCCCATTGTTTCAGGTTTTTCCTTCTAGCTCCTCTAAGACACTGGAGACTAAAAAGAAATATCAATGTAATGATTCAGTAGTCATACTCATTTGTTAAATCCTAACTTCTCTTGTATAACTCCTTCTTTGATCCTTCTCCCAATCTTTAGGGATATATGGGTTAATGCCCATACTAACTTTTTCATGTTATAAAGGTGGTCCACAATATAAGATGGCGGGATGGAACTGATTGGACATCGCTCACTTATAACAGTTCCTTTCCCCTGCAGAAACTGGAAACTGACTTACAATCCCCACCACCCACCCCCAATATCTATTTTTAGGCATATAGGAGTTGAGACTTCAGATAAAAGCTATTTGTCATTCTTGGCCCAAAAGGAAATATTCAATCTCTTGCTTTCTGCAAAAGCAAGCACAGAATACATTTTATGGCATACCCAACTGGAACGTATGTCACAATATACCTAACACTGAAAAATATCTTAATTAAAGGATGACAGTCACTACTGTAGAATTCTATTATTCCAATGACATTGTTAAGGTTGAAAAAAAATCATTTAGGTTTCTGAACATTTACATGAAGATTTACTTTGAAGCTCTGCAGCACTATGATTAATAGAATTTTATTACTTGAGAATTTTCAAAGTAGCATGAATTTCTTCATGTGCAATATTGGCATAACATTTCATAAGAAAATTATGTTCCTTCAAGTCAATATATAGTTAATCACATGTGGAGATGAGGCTACTGTGACAACATGACAGCTTAATGAGGTTTGAGCAGCTTCAGAAAAGAGATTATTAAAAGGAAGAGAACAGAAATGCCTTGTGATAGAAAAATAGAATACCAGAATTAGCATAGACAATTTTTAATAGTTATTAGCAAGGACTTACTGTCACTTTTTTATCATTGTTTTCTTCTTTTCTTTTTTTCATTTCTACTACTACAGTAGTATGATTATTTGTTTTTTGATGAAAATGAGTTTCTGTACACAATTCAAGAAGCATACTTAAATTCCTCAAGCACAGCATCTACTAAAATCTCCTGACATTTTTCAATAGCACTTTTATATTCCCTGGAATTGTATTGTATATGCCTTATCTTTATGGTAATCACATGGCTAGTGTGCAAGGGCAAAGGTTTATAGCATGAATTTTTTGGTCCACAAAGTCTCAGACAAGATTGTATTCCAGATGCTGGAAAGGCAGCACCAAAGAGTGCATGGTAAATGAGCTATCAAACAGTATGGGATAATAGTACAAGGTTAGACAAAGCACCAGAAAACTTGGGGTCCCAAATGCCACCAAATCAGTAGTGTGACTTTGGACAAATCACTTAACTTCTGAATCTCTTTTCCCTCATCTCTAAAATGAGATGGTTGGGTTCAATAATTTCTAAGATCCTCTGTGCACCCAAATCCCTCAATATTCATGTGGCATGTTATACATCTTTTAGGATTGCTATGATTGTGTTTAAACATAGAAAGTATGTGAATAGGGGTGCCTGTATTCTCTTAGGGAAGCCAGAAAGCATGACCAGTGTTATGAGCCATGCTAGGACAGGGACAGAATGTGGAGGGAGCCTTTGGCTGGTTTAAGTCTGTATAATTTTGTCTAGTCATAACAAGGTATTAAGAAGCTGAGTACCATTTAGAAAAATCTCTGTAGGGACTATCTATATAAAGAACAAGCTTCGACAAAAAAGAAACGACAAAGTCACTAAAGGCATGAATGAAGTGATTCATACGTGATCTGGTTATGTTTGTTTAAGGATAATGTATAAAAAGGAAACATAAACTTTTTTTTGGTAAGAAGACTAAATGTGGTTGGAAAGATATAGAGTGGTAATTCACATCACAGCCTTAACCCTCTCTCACAGATTTGAGCAAATTATTTTTACTTTGGGTTCATCAGCTAAAATTTGAGGGTTTAGTATTTATCTAGTATTGTATAAAGGAATAATAACTCAGCAGAGTGGTTAGAGATAAGGGTTCTAGAGTCAGACAGAAGTAAATTTGAGTCCCAGCTGCAAGACTTATCTCCTATGTGTCCTTGGGAAAATTAAACACAGTCTGAGCTGTTTCCTTCTCTGTACAGGGAGGGTATATCTGTGGTAAAACTCTTTCATTTCTGCCTGTCCTGCATCTTTCCACCTTCTTCTGGTGATAGAACCCCTCTTTCCAGTGGGGACACTCATTCCATGTATTAGTTCAGGTGGGGGCTGAGCCCACCTCATCCTATTCACATTGTTGGGTATGACCTGGGCTTTGCCAACCACATTAACCTCCCCAACAGTCAGTATCAGTTCAGGGAGAAAAAGATTATCAAGGCAGCTACCAGAAAATTCTTGGGATTTTTCTCCTAAAGCTAAGGGAAAAATTGCTTCTTTTCTATTTGGGTTGCTAACAGGGAGAATATAAGTTTGAGTCTGTTTCTGGCCACCATAATTCCTATGTGAAAAATGTCTTTTGGAGAGATTGAGATAGAGATAGGGATAAGGGGACAGATATTGATAGAGCTTGAGATAGAGGCAGGGGTAGATTTAGAAATGGAAATAGGAATAGGGATTGTCATGGTCAGGTTCATGTGTCAACCTGGCCAAGTGGTGGTACCTGTTTGTCTGGTTGGGCAAGCGCTGGTCTGTCTGTTGCAATGAGGACATTTCATAGGATTAAATCATGATCATGTCAGCTGCATCCACAGCTGATTCCATTTGTAATCAGCTAAGGGGAGTGTCTTTTGCAATGAGTGATGCTCAGTCTAATCACTGGAAGCTTTTTAAGGAGGATTCAGAAGAGACAGACTCTTTTCCTGCTTCGGCCGGTGAGCCTCTCCTGTGGAATTCATCCAGACCTTCTATCGGAATCATTGGCTTCACAGCCTGCCCTGTGGTTTTGGACTCTGTGTTCCCACGGTCACGTGAGACACTTTTATAAATTTTATATTTGCGAGTGTTCCCTGTTGATTCTGTTTCTCTAGAGAATCCTAGCTAGTACATCTTGGTACTAGGAGTGATTCTTAAGAAACAGAATCTTAAAAATGGGTTTTTATGAATGGTTTCTGACTGGACTCAGAGGCACTAAGGACTCTGATTCCCATAATCAGAATGACACTCCCAATCCATGGAGTGAGATGGCAAAAGAGATAGTCAAAATTTCACCATTTGAGTCTCCTAATGCTTCGCTTGTACGAAGCCAGGCTCTGGGGGATAATGTTTTTGACACCTTCACAGAGTTTTGTGGAAATAAGAGGTATAGAGATGTTGGCTGGTTGTTGGGTTAGATACACTGGCTACATTAAGGAGTGAAAGGGATGGGCTTAAGGCTTCAAATGAGAAGCTTAAGCCCTGTCTGACAGATGTAGACATTTCTATGAGTAGCCTGAAGGAAAATCTTACTTCCTGTAGCTATAGACTTGAGATCTCTGAAAATCAGACTCAGAATCTTACTGTTAGAGTAGCAACTTTACAACATAAACTGAAATCTCAATGTGGCATGGTGTCTGCTGTTAAAATGAGGGCATTGATTGGAAAGGTGTGGGACCCTGAAAAATGGGATGGTGATATATGGATTGATAATGATGTCAGGGGTGACGTTAAAACCCTAGGTCATGCTGAGTCTTCTCTAGATAACCCTGTAATAGTTAGCCCTGAGGACACAGCAGCCCCACCTCCAGCCTGCCTTGAGGAGTTGGCCACCCAACCTCCTCCTGAAGGGATTAGCCCTAGAGTGATTAATCCTGTTTCACCAGATGAAACTGCAAATGAAGGCCCCGAAGCAAATGGCTTGGAAGATATTTCTAATTCTTTCATGACCCACCCCCACCACCCCTCATTTCTTCCAGACCTATACTAGACTAAAGTCCCAACAGGCCCCTAAAGGTGACGTACAAAGTATCACAAATGAGGAGGTACATTATACTCCAAAGGAACTGTGTGAGTTTTCCAATTTTTATAGAGAGAAATCAGGGGAATATGTGGGGCAATGGATTTTAAGGGTGTGGGATAATGGTGGGAGGAATATAAGGCTGGATCAGGCTGAATTTATTGATATGGGCCAACTAAGCAGAGATCCTGCATAAAATGTTATAGCTTGAGGGGTTAGAAAAGGTATTAACAGTTTGTTTGGATGGTTGGCTGCAACAGGGATCAAAAGGTGGCCAACATTACCTGAGGTTGAAATGCCAGAACTGCCCTGGTATAATATAGATGAGGGGATCCAGAGGCTTAGAGAGATTGGAATGTTAGAGTGGATTTATCATGCAAAGCCTGCTCTTATACCCTAGGAATGTCTGGAGGATGCACGTTTTACCAGAACAGTGAGAAATAAATTTTGAGACTAGCACCATCATCCCTGAAGAGCTCTGTAGTAGCACTTCTCTGTAGGTCAGATATTACTGTAGGAACTACTGTCACTGAGCTGGAATCCTTAAACACAATGGGGATGACGGGATCCCGAGTTGGTAGAAGCCAGGTGGCAGCACTTAATCACCAAAGACAGGGTAGGCGTGGCTATTATAATAGACAGCAAACTCAAAGCAGGCGTCAAAATTATATGACTCGCAGAGATTTGTGGCATTGGCTAGTAAATCATGGGGTACTTAGAAATATAATGGAAGGGTAGTCTACTAAATTCTTGTTTGAGCTGTATAAACAAAAGAGTTCTAGGTCAAGTGAACAGAAGTCTAACCTGAATTACAAATTAACAGAGTCACGGCCCCTTAATCAATTTCCAGACTTGAGACAGTTTACAAACCCAGAGCCCCTTGAATGAAGGGGAGGCCAGGTCCCTTTGGGGGAGAACC
>PVIY010027939.1:0-33654 GCA_004026745.1 Myrmecophaga tridactyla | reverse complement strand
TGTTCCGGTGACGTCCCAGCCGCCATCTTGCCCTCCTCTCTCCCCTTCCGTGCAGGTGGCACTCCTCCCGCCATCTTACCCCCTCTTCCACCCCCGCTCCAGCAGCATTCCAGCCACCATCTTACCCTCCCTTCCATCTCCATCCAGTCCCCCACTGTCCTCAACAGCCTTGTCCTCCTCACCTATAAGCTCTCATACCCGCTCAAAGAACTCTTTACTGTCCACTACGGGAAGTTGCAGGACCTGAGGGCTTAGTTCGAGTGCACACCCCTTTCTCCCTAGCTGACCTCTCTAATACTGAGAAACGGCTAGGTTCATTCTCCAGTGACCCAACCACCTATACTAAGGAATTTCAATATCTAACTAATGCCTGCGATTTAACCTGGCATCACATTGATGTAATCTGTTCTTCTTCCCTAACTACAGATGAAATGGACTTCATTTTCAATGCAGCCAGGGCTCATGCTAACCAGGTGCATATAACCGACCACACCTTGCCAGTAGGGGCCGAGGCTGTGCCAGACCAAGAGCCAGGGTGGGAATATCAGGTTGATACTCTAGCGAGGTGGAACGGGTGGATTAGATGGGAAAAAATGCTTACATGCCTCATAGCCGGCATGCAGAAAGCTTCACATAAAGTAGTAAACTTCCATAAGCTAAGGGAAATTGCCCAGGGTCCTGATGAAAACCCAGCCACTTTTCTACACTGGCTCACAGACACCCTCTCCCAATATACCCACCTAGACCCCGACTCAGAGGCTGGTAAAACTGTTTTAGCCACACACTTTATATCCCAATTGGCTCCAGATATAAGGCGTAAACTTAGAAAAATTGAGGACGGTCCTCAGACCCCTATCCATGACCTGGTAAACATGGCCTTTAAAATTTTTAATACTCATGATAAACTAGAGAGGGCAGAAAAGGAATCCTGGGACCGCCGAAAGGCAACTTTACAAACCCAATCCCTGATTGTGGCTCTGTGGCCCACTTCAATGGAGAAGAAGCCGGCTACGACTAATCCACCACCAGGAAAGTGCTTCAAATGTGGCCTCGATGGACACTGGTCCAGCCAGTGCCCCAATCCTTGACCACCCAAGGGACCATGCCCTCTCTGTGGTACAAAGGGACATTGGAAAAGTGACTGCCCCTCGACTCCTGGCCGTGGAGGGGCCATCCTTCCACCCCCTAACCCACCGCTAGCAGTCCTGGGCCTGGCCACTGACAACTGATGACGCCTGGCCTCAGCGACCCCAATCACCCTCATCGAGCCCAGGGTAACAATCAAGGTAATGGGTAAGTCCACCTCCTTTTTAGTGGACACAGGGGCTACCTTTTCTGTCCTCCCCTCTTACTCAGGTCAACTCCTTCCTTCCCAGGTCATGGTTATGGGCATAGATGCCCGTCCTTCACGCCCTTTAACTACTGGACTGCTTACGTGTTTAATAGAAGAATACCCCATTACACATTCTTTCTTAGTAATGCCTTCTTGCCCCAGCCCACTAATGGGGCAAGATCTTCTTGCCAAATTAAAAGCCTCACTACACTGGATAAAAAACCCTCAAACAAAACTTCATAGCAAGTGCCAGACTAACGTCACTATGCACACCACCACCCATGCCCCCAAAGGACAATATTTCTGGTGTAATGGAACTCTTACCAAGTGCCTTAACTCCACTGCCCCAGGACCATGCTTCCTGGTAACTACTGTTCCTCAATTAACCCTCTGTGGGGAGTCCGAACTAACTTGGCTACTGCCCCTTTCTTGCTCAAAAAGGGCTGCCTTTCTTCCTATCCTAGTAGGCATCAGCCTAACCGCTTTGGTCGCAGCCTCAGCCACAGCGGGAGGGGCGCTGGGACATGGTATTTTAACCTCTCAAAACTTTAAAACTCGACTACAGATAGCCCTGGAATTCACATCAGAATCCCTCTCCTCTCTACAACACCAACTCACCTCACTAGCCCAGGTAACTCTTCAAAATCAACGGGCCTTAAAAAGGAGGAACGTGTATATTCCTCCAAGAGGAATGCTGCTATTACATCAAGTCAGGTCTGGTGGAACAAAATATTCAAACCCTAAACAAACTAAGAGACTATCTCTACCACAGAAAACAAGGAACCAACTCTGCCTTAAACTGGTTTTCTTCTCCCCTGGCAACATGGCTCCTCCCGCTACTAGGACCAGTTATCCTAATCTCTTTTTTCTCCTAGCTCTCTGCCTCCTCAACTTCCTTCAGGGACGCATGAAGGAACTATCCCGGGTAGCAGTCAACCAAATGCTCCTGCATCATTATCATCACCTGCCTTCCTCACCAGATTCCTACAGCTAGCCTCCCCACTCCCCTAGCCATGACGGTTCTGGCCTATAACCCCACGCTGCCCCCATTACAGCAGGAAGTAGCCAGAAAGATCTCAGCGCCCTATTATCACAAAAAGGCTGGAATGTTAGGTCGGGGGAACGGGGAAGGGCACTGCAACTGGAGCTGCGGAGGCTGTGTTGCCCCTCCCAGCCTGAATTCCGGAACTAATGAACTGCCCCTTCCGGACGTCACCTGACCTCCATCCTTAAAAGCTGCCTGTGCCAAAGCCCATGTGTGCACTCACCTCCCTCCATCTTGGGTTTGGTGAGTTCTGCCCGGGAGCGCAGAAATACCTCCCCACCCCACTTTAAATTTCCTGGTGTACCTTTCTTCTTTCTCACCCTTTCGCCTCCTAAACCTTTCAAAAACTATAGGCGAGTTTGCATTTTTTAGAATTTTATAGAAATGGCATCATGCAATATGTCTTCTTTTTAGTTTTTTTGAGGTTCATCCTTATTGCTGCATATATAAATAGTTCATTCTTTATAATTGCTGAGTAGTAGCCCATTGTATGGATAAACCACAATTTATTTATCCAGTCACCTGTGGTGAATGTTTGATATTTTTTCCCAGTTTTGGACTACTTCAGGTAAAGCTGATGGAAATATTCACGTACAAGTCTTTGTCTGGACATATTCTTTCGTTTCTTGGGCAAATATCTAGGAGTAAAATGAATGGGTAGTGTAGTAGATGTATGTTTGACTTTTTAAGAAATTACCAAAATGTTTTCCAAAGTGATTGCCCCATTTTATATTCCTACTAGCAGTGAACGAGAGTATCAGCTGTGCCACATCCACACAAATACTTAATATGATTAGTTCTTTAAATTTTAACCATTCTGGTGGGTGTGTAGGGATATCACATTATAATGTTAATTTGTATTTTCCTAATGATTAATGATGTTGAGCATCTTATCAGGCAGTTGTGTACCATCTGTATGTCTTCTTTGGTGTAGTGCAAATTAAAATATTTTTACCGTTTTTGTAAAAGGAAAAAAACAAAAAAACAAGTGGCCCCTCTCTCCACGCCAGCTACCCTAAGCTGGTTTCTGATGCCTGGTATACTCCTGACTTGGACACCTTCTATTGTCTTACCCACCATATAAAATATTTTGCTTTGGGTTTTTTAACATTATTTTATTATTGTAATTACACCTTAACAAGCAAAATGGTCTTTCCACTGTGTATTTTGTCAACATGATACTAAATTGTAGTTATAAACAAAAGTTGGTTGCACAGGGAACATTATTTTTGCTTTTTTTTATTTCACAGGGTTATACTTTTACCTAGATTTCAGTTCAAACATTCCTGTACTCATTCGCTCATCAATGCTTACAACAAAACATTTGTTGAATGATTGCCATATGTGAGGTGTGACGAAGGGGCTGAGGATCCTACAGTAAACAAAAAAATGGGTCTTTCCTACACCATTGCATCCATGCTAGCAGAGGAAATGTTAGGTGGAGATAAGAGCCAAGTAAGAAGAAAGAGACAGAGATTGACAAAAATTGCTGCTTTGGTTAGGTTTGTGAGACAGGCCCCTGTGATAAGAAGGCATTGGAGCAGAGACGTTCATGAGGCGAGGGGGCCCAGTGGATGGTGTGGAAAAGATCAAATACAAAGACCTTGGGGTGGGCATCTCCCTGCCTGCAAAGACATGACAAGGAAAATGAGGAGGGTGGCCAGAGGGAGACAGGGTGGAAGGAGCACAAATAAGTGACTGGTGAGGTGTTGGGGGAGGACAGAGGAGTTAACCTTGAGGAGCAGTCGGGGGCGGGGCACAGAAGTGACATGTGAGGCTGAGTGGGAGTGAGGGCAGAAGGAATATATCTGGGTTGGTTGTTATTTTACTCTTTCTTGGTCAAGGAGGAATGTGATCTGACCTGTGGTTTGTTTGGTGATTTAATCATACTCCCCCCAAAAGACATGCTCAAGACCTCACCCCATCCCTGTATCGTGTATGTATACCCATCTATAAAAGTTTCTTTGGATAGGTTAAGATGAATCAGAGTGTGGATTCATTTGTGAATAAGGTCTTCAAAGATCCTTTACAGATGATACCACATTGAATCATCTTGAGCCTTAATCTATATGACTGAAGGTCCCATAAAGAGAGGAAGTTTGGATGTAGCCAGTAGAAGCCAAAAGTAGGAAATGTGAGAGAGAAAGGATGCCTTGCAATAGAAGACTGCCAGAAAGCTATTCCAGAATGCAAAAGACTTTGGAAAGCTTCGTCAATGCCTTTATGTTGGAATTCTAACCTCCAAAACTCTGAGCCAATAAATTCTGATATTTAAGCCAACCAGTGTGCAGTATTTGTCATACCTGCCCTGGCAAACTATGTCAGTTTGAAAACATCATTTAGACTGATATGCAGAGACAAGGGTGGAGGGTGGGAGAGGATGATGGCTTGGACCAGTCTGCATGGTTAGGAGTGTTAGAAGCCACATACACTCTGTGGCTTCTACAGCTGGAAGTAGAATGTGGGACAGGAGAGGAAAGGGGGATGCTTCTGGGCTCTGTGTCCCAGCAAGTGGAAGAGCATTGCTGTCACTACTAAGCAGGTGAAGTCCGAGGGAGAAGCAAGTTGGGGGATATCTTTGTTCACCAGGACTGCTGCAACCAAGAAGGATAGATTGATTGGTTTAAACAACAGAAATTTATTGTCTCATGGTTTTGGAAGCCAGAAGACCAAAATCAAGGCATTGGCAGGACCATCATTTCCTCGAAGTCTGCATCATTCTTGTAATGGTTTGCCAGCAATTCAAAACTCAATCTCTGCCTTTCGTCACATGGCCGTCTCTCTGAGTCCAAATTTCCTCTGCTTGTGAGAACTCAGGTCACATGGGATTAAGGCCCAACAAAATTCAGTTGGACCTCATCTTCACTAAGCATCTTCAAAGATCCTATTTACAAATGGGTCCATACCCATAGGGTCAGAGATTAGGATTTGAACATATTCTTGCGGGGGAATATGTCTCAATCCATAACGGCAGAATTTAAGGACTTTAATTTGGGACATGTTAAGTTTAAGATACCCATTATACATCTGAGTGGAGATATCAGAGAGACAGGTAGATGTGTCATTCTGGAGTATAGGCCAGAGTTCCAAGCTGAGTATACTGGGTAGTGTGTTAGTTTCCTGGCTGCTAAAATAAACGCCATGCAATGGGTTGGCTTGAATAATAGGAATTTACTGGCTTACGGCTTTGAGACTACAAAAATTCCAACATCAAGGTACCATCAAGGTGGTACTTTCTCCTAGAAGATTTTGGTGCTTTAGGGCTGGCTGCTGGCCATCCTTGGTCCTTGACTTTGCTGTCACATGGCAATGCATGTGACCTCTCTTGGTTTCTCTGGGTTATGCCGACTAAATTTCATTCTGCTTATGAAGGACTCCAGTAATAAGATTGAGACCCATCTTGATTCAGTTGGGCCACATCTTAACTGAAGTAACCTCATCAAGAAGTCCTATTTACAATGGGTTCATACCCACAGGAATGGAGGCTTAGGAATATATGTTTCTGGGGTACAGAGCTCCAAGTGAGCACAGATGACATTTAATGACATGTGACTGGAAGACACTGCATAGAGAATGAAGGTCAAGAGAGAAGAGGAGGTCCAAGCACAGAGCTCCAGGGCACACTCACATCTAGATATCTGAGAAATGTAAAGGGCCCTAGAAAACAGACCAGAAGGAGCCGCCTGCAGGTGAGATGAGTGTCCAGCAAGAGGGGTGCCCAAAGGCCCATTAAGAAGCAAGATTAAGAGAAGGGCTGGCAGTTAGCTGTGTCAAATGCTGTTATAAGCTGGGTCCCATGAGGACTCACAGCAGTGGTATACATCCCTATCTTGAAAAATTCTTGATTCCATATTTCCCCTTCTGGTCACCAAGAAAACTAAAGAAGCACATACAAAAAGCAGGGGCAAATTCTCATTCAGGGGAGAATTTGCTCCCTTTTCCCCCAGGGGACAGGTAGCAATGTCTGGAGAGAGATTTGACTGTCATGGCTGGGAAGGAGGTGCTCCTGGCATTTAGTGGGTGGAGGCCAGGGATGTTGCTCCACATCCAACATTGCACAGGATACCTGCCTGCCCCCAACCCTGCCCCACCCCTCCCACCCCTGCCATACACACACAAATAACTATCCTGCCCCAGTGTCAGTAGTGCTGAGGCTGGGAATCCCTGATGCAGAGTGACAGATTTCCATTTGAGAATATTAATGCCAAGATCCTTTCAGAGATCCTTTTCTATAGTAACCAAAGTGCTCTGGTTCTTCTAGAAGACATCAATGGAAAGCATACCCATGGTCAAGCTCACAAATGAATGAAAATATTTCCTTGAATGGGATTGAAGACACCAAGGGACAATTTTGTGCAAAAACTTGAATAGGATTCACCAGAACTCACATTTAATAACCTTAAAAAGATGGTGAAATCCTCTTTACTATGAATGTTGGTTTAGGAGATGCTTTGGTTAAATTAGCAAAGATAGTTTCTTTTAGATCATGATTGAGCAATGATTCTAAGAGAGAGAGAGAGGGATCATGTAAACAGAAAATCTCCCAAGAGTTGATGACCATGGACTGTGGGGATATAAGACACATCAGCAGAGGTTGAGGGAACCAGACCTCTTTGGCTGGGAGAACACAGAAGTGTGGGGAGTGGGTCTAGCTATTCCCCAGGAGGCCATAAAAGAAGGATGTGAATTATTCAGTCTCAAAAAAAAAAATAGTAGAATAAGGAAGAAAACACTTAAATCTGTGTGAAAATCTTGGCGAGAGGTTAGCAGATGGATTTGAGTATCTGTCAGCCCTAATGAGGTGGTGGGAAGGACTCCCGGGGGAGGGGAGCAAACACATTAAGGCAAAGTTTCCAGGGCTGACTGGAGAGATAGGAAGGCAAGGAAGGGAGCCAAGCAGGATTTGAAGAAGGGGGAGAGTGTGCCTGGGCCATGATAATGCTGCTTCTTACCCGGACTGTATTCCTGCTAAGTGGCACAATGAAGTCCATCTTAAAAGGAACACTGGCTCCTCCTGAAAATGTCTATCAGTTTAGTGACCTCTTCTGTTTAGACATGCCTAAAGGAATCAGCGAATCTGAACACTTAAATCCCTATGCAGGTGCCAATGAACTCTGCTTAGGCTGCAACCATCTTTGAGTGTTATGGGTTGGATTGTCTTTCCCACTCCCCAAAAGAGGTATATTCAGGCCCTAACCCCTGGTCTTGTGAATGTGATTCTATTTGGAAATAGGATCTTTGAAGATGTTGTTAGTTAAAACGAGGCCAAACTGAATAAGAAGAGTCATGGAACAAATTCTTCCCTATGGACTTGGGAAAAAACACAGCCCTGCCGACACCTTGATTTCAGACTTCTGGCCTCCAGAACTGTGAGACCATAAATTGTTGTTGTTTTGAGCCACCCAGTCTCTCGTTCTTTGTTGTGGCAACCCCAGGAAACTGAAACATGGAATTCCTAGGGGCCCCTTGCAAAGGTTTTCAGTCTTGTTCCTGTCACCAGTGTGCCAGAGCCCAATTTCAAGGACTTGAAGTGACAACAGTGGAAAGTTATTTATAAGGATATCTGATTAGGAAACACCTTTGTAGATTTCCCAAGGGCAAATCCCTTAACAGACCTTCACTTGGATTACAAATGAAGCAGTGGCTTTGAGGAAGAGGCTCTCTAACTTCTTTGGGAGTGGATCTTTTTTTTTTGAGAAGTTGTGAGTTTACATAACAATCTTGCATTAAATACAGGATTCCGATATACTACCCCACCAACATCTTGCACTGATGTGGAACATTTGTTACAATTAATGATCATACCTTTTTTAAAAAAAATCATATTAAGTTTTTTTCTTTAACAGTAGTTACCTTTGTTAGAATTATCTGTTGCCCATTATTTAAATGAAGGGTGTTTTTCCCATATACCACTCTTTTATTACTGCCTTGTCATTCATTTGCTATAACCCATGAAATGAACATTCTTGTACTAGTTACTATAGTACATCATACATAATAGAATTCACTGTGCTGCACAGTCCTAGGTTTTACCTTTTAATTTTTATTCCAGTAATGCATACTTCCTAAAATTTTCTCTTTTAATGGAAGCTTAGTATAGTGTTGATTACACTCAAATAGTGGACTACCATCACCAACATCCATTTCCAAACCTTTACCACCTAAACAGAAATTCTATACAAGCATCTATTCCTCATTCCCTAAAGGGAATTATCACCTGGTAACCAATATTCTAGATTCTAATTCCATGAGTTTGCTTATTATGATTAGTTCATAACAGTGAGGTCATACAATATTTGTTCTTTTGTGCCTGACTTATTTCACTCAACATAATCTCCTCAGGGTTCATCCATGTTTCGCATGCATCAAGAATTCATTCCTTTTACAGATGAATAATACTCCATCATATGTATATACCATATTTTGTTTATCTATTCTTCAATATATGGAAACTTGGGTTGCTCCCATCTATGACAACTGTGAATAAAGCCAGTGGACATTGGTGTGCAAATGTTTGAATCCCCTGCTTTCAGTTCTTCTGAGTATATAGCTAGTAGTGGGATTGCTAGATCATATGGCAATTCTATACTTAGCTTCTTGTGGGACTGCCAGACTGTCTTCCAAAGTTGCTGCACCATTTTACATTCCCACCAGCAATGAATGAGTATTCCTATTTCTCCACATCTTCAAACACTTGTAGTGTTGGCTATTCTAGTAGGTGTGAAATGATATCACATTGTGGTTTTGATTTGTATTTCCCTAATAGCAAAATGACTTTGAGCATCTTTTCATGTGCTTCTTAGTTATTTGTATTTCCTCTTTGGAGAAACGTTTATTCAAGCCTTTTACCCATTTTTAAATTCAATTGTTTGGTTTTTTATAGTTAAATTGTAGTATTTCTTCATGTATTCTGAATATTAAACCTTTAACAGATACGTGGTTTCCAAATATTCTCTCCCATTGAGTAGACTGTCTTTTCACTTTCTTGACAAAATCCTTTGATGCACAAAATTTTTTCATTTTGAGGAGATCCTATTCATCTATTTTTTCTTTTGTTCCTTGTGTTTTGGGTATAAAGTCTAAAAATCATTGACCATCGCACGATCTTGAAGATACTTCTGTACATTTTCTTCTAAGACTTTTATGATCCTGGTCCTTATATTTGAGTGCTTGATCCATTTTTAGTTAATTTTTGTATTCATGTGAGATAAGGGTCCTCTTTAATTCTTTCACATATGGATCCTGTTCTCCTAGCACCATTTGTTGAAAAGACTATTCTTTCCCAGTGGAGTGGACTTGACAGCCTTGCCAAATATCAACTGGCCATAGACGTGAGAGTCTATTTCTGAATTCTCAATTTGATTCCTTTGGTCAATGTATCTATCTTAATGACAATATCATGCTGTTTTGACCACTGTAGCTTTTTAATATTCTTTAAAGTCAGGTAGTTTGAGCCCTCCAACTTTGTTCTTCTTTTTCAAGATGTTTCTGGCTATTTGGGGTCCCTGATCCTTCCAAATTAATTTGATAATTGATTTTTCCATTCTATAAACTAGGCTGTTGGAACTTTGATTGGGATGGCTTTGAATCTTAAATCAACTTGGGTAGAGTTGACATCTTAATGATATTTAGTCTTCTAATCCATGAATATGGAATGTCTTTCCATTTATTTAGGTCTTCTTTGATCTCTTCTAGTGGTTTTTTGCAATTTTCTGTGTACAAGTCCCTCGCATCCTTTATTAAATCGGTTGCTACTGTAACTGGAATTTATTTTTTTTCTTCAGATTACTCATTACTAGTGTATAAAACACTACTGATGTTTGTGTGTTGATCTTGTATCCTGACACTTTGCTCAACTCATTTATTAACTCTAGTAGCTGTGTTGTAGATTTTTCGGATTTTCTATATATAGGATCATGCTATCTGCAAACAGTTAATGTTTTACTGCTTCTTTTTCCAGTTTGGATACCTCTTATTTCTATTTCTTGCCTAACTGTTCTAGCTAGGACTTTCTAGCACAATGTTGAATAACAGTGTTAACAGTGGGTATCTTTGTCTTGTTTCAGATTTTAGAGGGTAAGCTTTCTGTCTTTACCATTGAGTATGAGGTTAGCTGTGAGTTTTTCATATGTTCCCTTTATCGTGTTGTAAAGGTTTCCTTTCATTCCTATTTTTCGAAATGTTTATATCAAGAAAAAATGCTGGATTTTGTCAAATGGCTTTTATTGCATAAATTGAGATAATGATGTGTTTTTGCTCATTGATCTGTTAATGTGGTGTACTACATTAATTTATTTTCTTGGGTTGAACCACCCTTGCATACCTGGAATAAAACCCACTTGGTTATGGTGTATGATTCTTTTACTGTGCTGTTGGATTTGATTTGCAAGTATATTATTGATGATGGCTGCATTTATATTAATTGGAGAGATTGGACTATAGTTTTCTTTTCTTGTAGTATCTTTGTCTGGCTTTGGTAATAGGGTGATGATGGTGTGATAAAATGAGTTAGGTAGTGTTCCCTCCTCTGATTTTTTTTAAGTCTGAACAAGACTGATATTAACTTTTCTTGGGATGACTATTAGAATTCACTTGTGAAGCCATTTGGTCTTGGGCTTTTCTTTGTCTGGAGGCTTTTGATGACTGATTCAATCTCTTTACCTCTCACTCATCTGTTGAGTCCTCTATTTATTCTGGAGTCGGGGTGTGTTGTTCATGTGTTTCTAGGAATTTGTCCATTTCATCTAAGCTGTCTAACTTGATGGCTTACAGTTGTTCATAGTATCCTCACAATTATTTTTTATCTTGGTAAGGTCAGTGGTAATGTCCCTCCTCTCATTTCTGATTTTATTTATTTGCAACTTTTTTTTTTGTCATTCTAGCTAAGGGTTAGCCAGCTTTCTTGATCTTCTCAAAGAACCAATACCTAATTTTGTTACTTCTATTGTTTTTTTAATTCTCAATTTCATTTATTTCTGTTCTAATCTTTGTTATATTTCTTTCCTTCTGCTTGCTTTGGGATTAGTTTGCTATTTTTTCTAGTTCTTTCAAGTGTGCAGTTAGGTCTTTGATTTTAGCTTTTTCTTCTTTTTAAGTGTAGGTGTTTAGGGCTATAAATTTCCCCCTCAGCACTGCCTTTGCTGCATCCCATAAGTTTTGATATGTTCTTGCTTTCATTTGTCTCAAGATATTTCCTGATTTCTTTTGCATTTTCTTCTTTGACCCACTGATTGTTTAAGAGTGTGTTGTTTAACTTCTACATATTTGGAATTTTTCACTCCTCTGCCTGTATTGATTTCTAACTTCAATCCATAATGGTCAGAGAAAATGCTTTGTGCAATTTCAATTTAAAAAAAAATTATTCAGACTTGTTTTGTAAGCTAACATGTGATCTATCCTACAGAATGATCCATGAGCATTTAAGAATGTATATCCTGCTATTTTGAGGTGCTGTGCTCTGTATATGTCTGTTAGGTCTAGTTCATTTATATTATTCAATTTCTCTGTTTTCTTATTATTACTCTGTCTAGATGGTCTATCTATTGATGAGAGTGGCATATTGAAGTCTCCAGTTATTATTATAGAGATTTCAATTTCTCCCTTCAGTTTTGCCAGTGTTTGCCTCATGCATTTTAGGGCACCATGATTGGATGCATAAGTATTTAAGATTGTTATTTTTTCTTGGTGGATTGCCCCCTTTTAAAATATATATTGTCCTTTTTTGTCTCTAATAACAGTTTTGCATTTAAAGTCTATTTTGTCCAATATTAGTATAGCTACCCCAACTCCTTTTGGTTTACTGTTTGTATGGAATACATTTTTCTAAGCTTCCACTCTCAACCTATTCATGTCTTTGGGTCTATAGTGAGTCTCTTCTAAATAGTATATAGTTAGATAATACTTTTATTTTTGTATGCTGTATGGTGGGGGCCACATTTCATTCTTTTTCCATGTGAGTATCCCCTTATTGCAGCATCATTTGTTGAATTTTTGTTTGGTTTTTCATTTGTTTGTTTGCTTATTTGTTTGTTTTGGGAAGTGCATGGGCTGGGAATCGAACCCGGGTCTCCTGCATGGCAGACAAGAATTCTACCACTGAACTACAGATCATACGTTTTTATTCATTCTCCCTGTGTCTTTTGTTTGGGGAATTTAATCCATTAACATGCTGTTAATACTGTAAAGGCAGTACTTCAACCACTTAATGCTTCGGTTTTTATATGTCATATCTTTTTTTTGGTCTCTCTTTTCCCCCTTTTATTTACCCTTCCTGATAATCTTCATTTTTACTCTCTACCTTAAGACTCTTTCCTGTCTTCTCCTTTCAGCCTACAGAATTCTCTTTTGTATTTATTGTAGGGCAGGCCTCTTCTTGACAAACTCTCAATTTCTGTTTTTCTGTGAGTATTTTACCCCCTTTCCCCCACATTTAATTTTTTTTTGCATGGAGAGGCACCAGGAACTGAACCTGGGTCTTTGGCATGGCAGACAAGAACTCTGCCACTGAGCCGACATTGCCTCCCCCCACCCCGCCATTTTTGAAGGACAATTTTGCCAGATAAATAATTGTAGCCTGGAAGTTTTTCTCTTTCAATACCTTAAATATATCCTACCACTGCCTTCTTGCCTCTGTGGTTTCTGATGAGAAATCACCATTCGGTCTTATGGTGATTCCCTTGTATGTAACATGTTGCTTTTCCTCTTGCAGTTTTCAGAACTGTCTTTTGGTCCTCTGCATTTGCTGTATAATCAATATATGATGGGGTATATATATTTTTTCATGTTTATCTTGTTTGGTGACTTTTGAGTTTCTTGCGTGTGCAGATTAGTTTGGGAAGTTCTCTGTCATTTTTTTTTTTTAATATTCCATTTGCTCCTTTCTCACTTTCCTCTCCTTCTGGGACTCCCATATCATGTATATTTGTGTACCTGATGATGTCTCATAGTTGCTTTAGGCTATTTACACTTTTAATATTTCTTTTTCCTTTCTACTCCTCAGCCTGACTCATTTCAATTATCTTATCTTTAAGTTCACATGATTCTTTATTCTGCTAGGTCCAATTTGCTTGTTAAATTCTCCTGGGCATTTTTCATTTCAATTACTGTGACCTTCAACTTCAGTAGTTCTGTTTGGTTCCTTTTTAAAATCTCTCTCTCTTTACTTATAGTCTCATATGATCACTCATTTTCCTGACATCCTATAATTCTTTCTTGGTATTTTCCTTTTCCTTAACCATTTTTAAGATCATTTTAAAAAAAATGCTTTTTTGGTATGTCCAAATTCTCATCTTCTTTTTTGGTGTTTTTTTGTATTTTTATCCTTTTCCTTTGGATGGGCCACCATTTCCTGTTTGCTAGTCTTGTACTCTTTAGCTGCATACTGTACATTTTACTATTCAAAAATATTAACTGGGATTTACTCCCTCAGATGTCTGTTTCCTGATTTTGTAACCAGGAGAGTTACATGTCACCATGACGAGACACAGATTTTCTTGAACTTCAGCCCTCCTATCATGAAGATTTGCCCAAGAAAAATATACTATGCAGGGTTCTCCCTGTTTTACTGGCCCTCTGTCTTGCTCTGGGCTTTTGCTTGTTAATTGTTTTAGAATTCCCCTGTTTACAAAAGTTTAGTTACCCCCTTTGTTTCCTAGGGGACAAACCTCCTGCTCCTGGGTATCTGATGCTGGCAGGTCTTTGTCCCAAACTGTTTGCCTCTATAATTTTTACACTCCTTTCATTATCTCATCTTGCATTTGCCTGGAGGGAAAACTTTGGAAGGAGGGTCACCCTGGGGAGGACATTCCTAATTCAGTTTTTCCCAGCCAAAACAGGGCCAGGGACCCATGAAGGGGACTACAGACTGGCTCCAAAGTTCCCCGGGGAGGGGATCAGGAAAGGTGCCAAAAACTTCTCCAAAGTCTCCCCCAGAACTAAGCTTTCCTAGCTTGCCCAGCAAATGCAGCCCGTTGGCTAACTATCCTCCACAGACCTGGGGAGCGCTGTGTATTTAAATCTCCACTGCCTCTGCCCCTGTCCAGGGAGGGCTGAAACAGCAGTTGTCCTCAGAACTAGGACCAAGTGATTCCCAGATGTGTTTAACAAGAGCCATGATCAGTGATCAGCTTTATCTACCCTTGTTTCTGGGGAAGAGGATTATGTCCTTTTCTCATCAGCAGGTAGCTAGGTGTTGATCCCTGCAATGGCCTGCAGTGAGAGTGGGGGATGGGCACCAGTAGCTGCCACATGGAGAGAGCAATTTACTGTTCTTTACCATAATTTATCAGCTTCTTCCTCCCACTCTTCCCTGGTTGCTGTACAGTGTTCATTTGGCCTCTGAAGTTTCCAAATGGTTGTTTCATACAGTTTCCTTCTGCTTAATAGTTGTTTTTCTGGGATGACTGAGTCCTGGAGTTCCCTACTCTGCCATCTTCTCCAGAGGCAATGTCTCCCGCGTTGCTTCATTTTAACCTGGATTACTGGAAGCCTTAGAAAGAGAACTGGGAATTCACAGACATGACGAAGGGAAGAACATAACCATGTGATAAGAGACAAAGATAAAAGCCAAGGAACCCAAAAGATTTCAGGAAGTTAGCACCAGAATGCTAAACATTTTGGGAAAACATGGCCTTGATTTTGAACTCCTAATCTCAAAACTGTAAGTCAATAAATTCCTGTTGTTTAATCCAACGTATCATGTGGAATATGTCAAAGCAGGTCTTGCAAACTATGATAGAAAATCTGGGGAATCTTAAGAGAGGAGGCAATATTGCAACATTTGAAGAAGACAGGGATTCTCCAAATGACCAAAGAGAAAATGTACCCCAGACAAAAAGCAGGAGAGATGTGAAGTCACACATGCTGTAAGGCTGGGACCTTGGGTATAAGTTGGAAAGGGGCATTTCTTTTCATTTCACAAAATACTTTTTTTTTGCAGCATACTGTGTGGAAAGCACTGTGCTGCTTTCTCAGAGACAACAAATAGGAGACAAGACTCAGGCACCAGATGGGATGCATAGTGAGGTGGGTGTTTACTGGCATGTCCCTTGGACTCAAGCCTCAGTCCTGGCTCAGCCATTTTCTCCGAGTTACTCATTTGCAAATTAATATCTATTTCTTAGAGTTGTTGACAGAAAACAATTCATCCATTCACTCCACAGATACTTATTGGGTGCCTATAGTCTGTCAAGCAATGTTTTAGGGCCTGAGCTAAGGTAAAGAATGAGATAGACAGAGTCCTTGTTTTCCCAAACTCACCTTCTAGAAAGGAGGTGTTTTAGTTTGCTAAAGCTGCTAGAATGCAACATACCAGAGACTGATTGGCACCAACAAGGGGATCCATTTAGTTACAAATTTACAGTTCTTCAGAGGAAAGGCAGCTAGCTTTCATCTGAGTTTCTCTGTCACATGGGAAGGCACATGGCAGTGGCTTCTGGCCTTCTCTCTTGGCTTCTGGGTTTCAATAGCTTTCTCCAGGGTGATTCCTTTCTGCATCTCCAAACGTCTGGGTGAGGTGCGAGTGCTGAGATGGGGTATGCTGAGCTGCTGAGCTCTCTTGACTTCTCTTTTAAGCCTCCAGCTGATTAAATTAAACCTCACTCATTGTGGAAGGCACTCCCCTTAGTTGACTGCAAATGTAATCAGCCATAGATGAATTTCACATACTGATGATTTAAGTCCACAGCAACAGAATAATGGAGCATCATCACCTGGCCAAGTTGACACCTGAACCTATCACAGGAGGGAATGCAAATAAAGGTGCAAATAAAGTAATATCACTTTGGCTCTTATGTATTGTTTACACTTGTTTGGTTTTATTTTCTAATTTGAAGAAAATAACAGTGACCTGATAGCAGAGCAGGGGAAATGTGGTTGGGGGATTCAGGCCTGGAAGGTCCAAGCAGGTATGTTCGGGCCGAGATCTGAATGAGGACCCCTCACAAAAGACATAAGGAAGATAGGGGAGGAGGCCAGAATGTCTGGACCGGACCAGATCCAACCAAGTTTGTAGTCCCCAGAAAGGAGTTTGAATAACATTTCTGGTACAAAGGGGAGACACTGCATTTGAATCTTGCTGCTGTCCTCCTAGTGTCCCTCTCCATTGTGGCCACCCTCATGTGCACCCAGATGACTGAGCTGCTGGGTGGAAAATGGATAGCAGTGAAGTTTGAGCAGAGGCAGAGAGCTTACTGCAGTGAGCAGCTGACACTGTCTACTGCCGGTGCATTCCAAATATGGGGGATGTTCAGAGCTGACTCTTTCCAGCTGAGGGCATCAAACTGCAGTTCTTAGGATGTTGGATGAAGGGGCAATGTTTACTTCTAGCTGGCCATTTCCAACTCCAACTGGCCCTGGGCATCTAGCAGGACACCTGTTAGGTTTCTTTCATCCTTCTTGGTTGCCTCTTGGCTCCATGGACAACTCTTGTTGAGAGGGCCACCACATTGAGTGCTCAGAAAATCCCTTTGTCTCCAGGCTGGTGAAAGCTCAGGCTTACTCTCAACATCTCCCTCCTTCCACAGCCCCCTTCTATTTCCTTTTATCTTTCCTGGCAAAACACTCCCAGACACATACCCAATTCACTCCAAGACCCCTTAACTGACATAAAATGAAGGGGAAACACTTCCCTTCTCTCCCCACCCTCTTCTTGCCACTCCAACTCCCCTGAAAGAATATTCTTCCCAACCCTCCTGCACCTGAGCACGTAACCATCTCTGAGCACTTTCTTTCCCCCTTCAAATCCTGGAGACCACAGGAGGTGTCTCATACAAGCTATTCTACTAGTGAGATGTTCAAAAATGCCCTGCGAGGTAGATGAGAGTGAATTTCTACTCCTTGGAGGAGATCTATCTCTTCAACCATGAAAGCCCTTTAAATTTTTGCTTACTCTTTAAAAACCGTGCTTGTTTAATACAAAAATGGTTTCTTTGGTTTCGGAGTAAAATCCATGCCTCAAGAAGAAGTGACATGATTTTCCCAAGCTTTCACATCATTCTAAGGGGAGAAGATGGGGGCAGGAAGCAAAAGCAGAAGGTATTTTGCTGCTCCCTGAGGACAAATCAAAACAAAGGATACTAAGATATTAAGAAAAACAGGGGTAAAGGTGCCTTATGACCAGAACGTGAAGATGGCAAAGCAGTTCCAATGACATGCTTTCCACCCAGGGATGTGCCAGAGGATGGCCTCTCCTCTCCACAAAGGAGTTGTGTCATAAATATGCTCTATATTTATGGAATTCCACTGATGTCTAATGGAATTCCATTGATGTCTAAAACACAGACAGAGAAAGACAGACATCTTGTGGGCGTATGTTAGCATTACATCCCAAATCTGGACATTAATATAAATTAACCAGATAATATCACTGAATTGTAGACTGCGAGATTTGCAAACTAATCCAGAAAAGATCAGCCAGAGTTTTAAAAGACAGAAGAAAATAGTTTTCCTCATGGGGAAATGCAGCAAGTGAAAGTACAACACTTTTCATGAAGCAAAATAGAGGAACTTTCAAAGAATGCATACATTTCCATTCTGAGTTCTTACAATAAAAGCTTCTTTGACATTTAAACCAAATCTTTTTTTTTTTTTTAAATTTGCATATGGGCAGGAGGCACCAGGGATTGAACTCCAGACCTCCAGCACGGCAGGTCAGAGCTCTGCCCGCTGAGCCATGGCAGCTGCCCTTTAAACCAAATCTTTAAATCATTTCAGTGGAACTGTAAGTTAATAAATTAAGTCATCAGTTACCTCTCAATTGTTACATTCTGAAGCTTTAGTTTCCAGAAATTACAAGTATCTGGAAGGCGATGATGAGGGTGTGTGGCAGGAACCGAGACTCAGCTGACTGGACTCTACATGACGTCCGATGACCAGAGGCTAGAATCTCCACAATCCTCTCAGTTTTAACCCTGGCAAAATAATAACAACAACAACAACAATAATAATAATAGAAGCTTCTCTAAGAAAGTTGACAAGAAAAACGTTCCAAACTCTTTTCTTCACATTGAGTATGCTGAAGATATCTTTATCTATCTTCTAAAATAGATAATGCCATTGATAAACTGTCAACAATAACTTCTCTTTGTATAGTAGGTCCTATGGACTTGCCCACGTCCTTAGCACTTTTCGTTTACATAACAAGTAAACCTTTGTAAGGAACATTAGCTGAATTAGGTCAACTTGCTAAAGTACTTGAACCAGGTTGGGGGTTCAAAAGCATTGCTTGCCACTGTCTACAGTGTAGGCATTTACTTGCTTGTTTCCACTACAATGACCAAACAGGTGTGATCCCACATGTTGGAAGAGGAAACATGTAATTTTGAGTGTTCCCTAACTAGTGGCCTAGACGAATTTCCTTTATTACTTATATATTACACCCATTTTAGTACAGACTGCAAGCTAAGAAAGTTGTTTTAAGGGGTTACACACACACACACACACACGTGCAAAGATGAATATATGGCAAAAACCTTTGTAACCTACAAAGCCTCTAAAATATTTATTGTGCTCCTTTAAGTCTGCCGACCCCTGCATTCCACAAACAAAACTTTTGCTTATTTCTTCTTATAGTCTCCATAGTTGGCTTTGAGAAAGGTAGAAAAAAATACATTTTCATTTTTGAAGGTAAATGCTTACTCTTTCCACTTTCCATTAGTTGCTGTGATTTTTTTTCTTTTAACATGAGCAGGCATAGGGAATTGAACCCAGGTCTCTGGCATGGCAGGTGAGAACTTTGACACCAAGCCACCATTGCCCTCCCTAGTTGCAGTAATTTTGATTCATCTTTCACTGTACGTCTACTGTGTCCTGCACTGTTATTGAGTTTAAAAGGAAAACTATAGTTTTAAGACATGAAAATCACTATAATTCAAATCAAAATGTGGTGTTTTGAAAAATTAGTGCTATGGGCAAAAAAGGAGGTGGGCATTACCTTGGGTTCCAGAGGGAACAAGTGGGACCAGGGAATATAGATAGGATTTCAACATGTAGAGCTGAGAGGATGGTCAGAGGCAAAACATGGGCCAAGGCCAAAGGCAGGACAGTAGCAGTGGCCATCACAGCAATGGGGTGCTATGGGTAGGAGTACACAGGGGAGAGAAAGCTAAGTAAGCTTGTGCCTCCTCTACTAAGGTACTCTGCAACAAAGACTCATTTGGGGAGCCTCAAATAAAAGAGAGGTTACTGTGATAATAGTTTGATCCAAACTTCGATCCAAAGCCAGAGTTGGAAAAGTCAACGGGAGACCCATACAAATCCCCTATTCCCTTTCTCTCATGTCACATGGTCTGTCTTCCATGACATATCTTGAATCCCACTGTGCATCTGCTCACTTCTCCTGTACCTTTTAATCCTTCTCTTTTAACTTCACTCTGCCCACCCACCTCCGTAGGGAGCCAGACTTCAGCATGGCTAGGCACAACCTATGTCATTTTCTCAGTCACGTATAGATCTGTCTCATGAAGTCAACTACAGGATATCTAGTTGCCAGCTGGATGTCTGGTACCCTTGACGCATAGCAAATGACAGCTACGAGTGTGTAAGCAAGGATGGTGATGCAACAATTGGAGAGGAAAACCCAGAGAAAAATCCAGACTGCTTTTTGCAGGGGTGTGTGGAAGTGCAACGTGCAAACTGGTTTAGGAAGAAGCTGGTAAGTTTTGGACATCTATTTGAGACACAAATGAAATTTGGACATTATAACCAGACAACGGGGAGCCACGGGAAAGCAAGACAGGTATTGATGGCAGCAAGTTGTAATTACAAAAACGATGAGTCTGGGACGTTGGCTCTTAGTGATCAGAGGTAAGAAAAACGGCCTGAATTGCTCAGCAACTGGGGCCTGGGCGAGGCTTTTCTCCCCCCTCCCCCCCTGAGGTATTAAAAACCGGACCTGCTATTCACTGGACAGTGACCCTGAGGGGTCGCCAAAGATTCTGCCAGTCATTGGTACCTAGCGGATGGCGGCGCCCACAGGGCCTAGGAAACCGCCTCTCGGGTTTCAGGGAACGCTGCAGCGACAGAGGGTGGAAACAAGTCCCAGGAGCGACAGGTCCGAGCGCACGGGGACCACGGCAGCGTTCCCAGGGGAGAACCGTCAGCAGCCGCGCCGCTCGGTCTCCGCGCGTCCGCCCCAGCGTCGCGTCGGGAACCGTAGCTCTCGCCTCGCACTCTCCCGGGACGGTGGCCGAGGCCGCACGCCAAGCACACCTCTCTCCGGTTACAAATCGCGCACTCGCACCGCCGAGTCGCGGGGTCCTTTTACCCTAGCCGGCGCTGGGCGTGACGTCATCGTCAGGTCACCTTCCCTTCACAGAGGGTTTAGCTCCCCATGGCGAGCCTGTCGCGCAGCAAGCTGGCGATAAAGGGCTATCCTCTACCAATGGAGGAAGTACTCCTCCAAGGCCTCTTCTTTCATTGGCTTTTCTTTATGGGCCCCTCCCCTGCCGCAACGACCCTTCGCGCCTGCTTTCCTTCAGGCAGTGCGTGCGGCAGCCCCGCGACGAGGCAAGGGGCGGGGCGAGCCAGGGCGGGGCGGGGTCCTGGCTGGGCCGCGTCGCGCTCGGGGGCCGCGCCGGGTTGCGTTTCTCTCCAGTGCCTGAGGCGGCTCGGGCTCGGCGAGCCTTCGGTCAGCTCCACGGGGACCTCTGTGCACGGATGGACCCGCCCGGACCCGGCGGGAAGCGGCCTGGCAGGCGGCGGCCCCGGCGGCGTCAGCAAAGGCAGGACAGGGCCAAAGCAGCGGGCCGCTGAGGTGCGCGGGCCCATCGGGCCCGGAGGCTGCACCATGATGCCCGGCGAGACGCGCTCGGCGGCGCCGGGGACGGCGGCGGAGCTCGCGCGGTGTCAGGGCTGCGCGTCCTTGCAGCAGGTGCGGCGCCTCCCCGGAGACGAGGGGAGGCTCGGTCGTGCCGGCTGGGGCGCAGGGTGGCTGTGTGCTGCGTGGTCGTCCGGCTCCATGCGCTGCACCGGCTTCCCGGCGGTGGCCTTCCCTCGCTCCTCTTCTCGCACCTCTTTCTCCTGCGTTTGTTTGGGGGCAACTGCTGTGTGTGCTTTGGGCTGGGAATTTGGAACTCATTCACCTGGGATGGGGGCGAGGTGGGGGCGGGGCGGGGTGAGCGAGTTTTGGAGGGCTCCTTCGTTTCACCTACTCCGCTGCTGGGCTCCCCGGGGTTGGTGAGCGAGGTGAAGTGCTGAAGGTAGTCACCGTCTCTGGACGGGGCTGTGATCCCTCTGGCCCGTACTTAAGCATTTGTGGCGTGCAGGCAGGATCTTATGCGACGCGTGGGTTGGCTGGGAGGGTCATTGGCTGGATTCCAGGGCTTTGGGGGAAGCCTTTTAGCTCATGGCTGATGTGCCGTCCCAAGGTTAATTTTTTAAGTAATTCAAACAATTGATTAAGTCAGCAAGCTTGCCATTTGTTTGGTTAAAGTAATCAATTAAAGGCGTGTAGACACTGGAGGTTTCTAATGGTGTCGTGGACTGTTTGTTTTCTGTGCCGATCGAAGGGAGCTGCTAGTGTCTGACTCCATGTCCTAAGAGATAATTTCCTCAGTACTTTCTCCTAGCTGCATGATGCTGACATCTTAATTAACCTAATAGTACCAGTTTATTTGATGGTGAAGTGAAACTAACCGCTGCCATCCACCTCTTGCAGTTATTCTGAGCTTTAACAGTAGTGCCTACTCTTGTTCACACACTGTTCTGGGGACTAGGGACATGGTTGTAAACAGACAGGTGAGGTCTCAGTGTTCACGGAGCTTGCATCAGTAACGTAAATGTGTGTCAGTTAGACTTTAGAAAGTAAAGGAGGACGCTGGAAATATTGGTCAGAGTGGATGAAGTCAGAATGGTAAGGTGAAGGCCGGTATAGGCCCTTGCAAGGATTTTGACTTCTGCTTGGAATGGAGTGGTGAATCCCTTGGAGGATTTTGTATAAGAGAATGACTGTCCACATTATCCTTTACACTCTGTATCTCGTCTTCTCCTCGAAAGCCTGCTCTGCTTCTAGTAGTCCTCGTGGTAGTTAAAAGTGGCAACTGTATCCTTCTTGTTACCTAGACCAGAAACTCAGTGTCATCCTTGGTTCTTCTCTTTCTCTTGTAACCTGCATCTACTCCATCAGCTAATTCTGTGGGCTCTTCCCTCAGAATTCATCCACTTCTCATCACCTCCACTGCTTCCACCTTGTGTGAGCCTCCAGGAGAGATGATTGCGCTGGTCCCCTATGAGGTCTCCCGCCATCCACTTGCCTGCCTCACGCTATTGGTTCTGAAAACAAAAAAGGACTAATTCTATTAAAACTGTAGATAAGGGGCCTGCAAAACATTCTCTGTAAGAGGCATAATGATCGATATTTTAGGCTTTGTGATCCTTGTCAGAACTACTCAACGCTGCTATTGTAGTGTAAAAGCACATAGACAATACAGAAAGGAGTGGGCCTCGGCTGTGTTCCAATGAAACTTTATTTACAAAAATAGGGGAGGGCCTGATTTGGCTGAGGGTCTTAGCCTGCAGGCTTCTTCCCTAGATCCTGACACTCCATCGGATTTGTATTTTCTCTTGCTAGGAATGCCGTTTTAGGTGAGAACGGTTATCAGTTGTGAGTGGCATCTCTAGAACATTTCTTTAATTTTGTAAAGAACAGGAAAATAGATTCATGGCAGATCGTAAAGAATTTGAGTGATACTCGCTTTAAAGTTGTGTACTTTTTCTGTCAGCATCATGGAGCAGAGGAGGTTTTTGCATAGTTAACACACAAGAGCAGTGTGTGTAGTAAAAGTGACAGGTGGTGTGCAGGATAGATTGGAGTGGGTGTAACTAGGTATGGTCAATTATTCTAGTGATACTAGAAAATCAGTTCACTTATGAGTGGACTTTAAAGAAGGCAAGCATGCAATAGTGAGAAAAGAGAAGCAGAGAAGTATAGAGGAAATCAAGAATAGGAAAACTTCAGGTCCAGGAGAGTGAGAGTTGAGAAAAGGCAGTTGCTTTTGTCAATCAGTTAGATACATGATCTCCTTTAGGAAATCATCTGCACGACCACAGCAAGAAACTACCTCGATTAAACTTCATCATGACAGAGAGTCTAGAGAGATTAGATGTAGGGAGAAGATGCCCTGCTGTATAGTTTGTTTAATATGCTGTATGATGGGGGTCACATTTCATTCTTTTTCCACGTGACTGTCCCTTTATTGCAGCACAATTTGTTGATTTTTTTAGGAAGTGCATAGCTGGTAATCAAACCTGGGTCTTCCCCATGGCAGGTGCGAATTCTACCACTGAGCTAACTGTACTGTATAGTTTTGATACTCTGAAACTTCTTGATCTTGCAGGAAGTTTTTAAGCAAAATGTAGGGTTCTACCCTGAAGGAGGCACCTGCATCAGAGCTGACTTTGTTCTGATCTACAGTGTTCTGGTCTCTGTTCCAAGTGGGACAGTTGCTTGCTTGCACTGAAAGATCTTTGTTTCATATCTTTTTCTTCCCTGCTTTTTCTTTAATAGTTGAAGATATACAATGCCTTGATTCAGAAATATTTAGATAGGCAGCGTTCTGTGCATATTTTTCTAAAATCTTATAAATCATCTCATCTATTTTCTCATCCTTATTGATGACAGTGATTTATCACTGATCTGTAACTTAAGGATTCGTGTGGTTTGAAGAACTTTGGTAGTCACATTAAACCCATGTTTGTCTTTACTATGGTGATATTATGCACAGTTAAAGAAGTCTTAAGTTGGATGGTTGGAAGTCAGCTGACATAGTGATCCTCGAGGGTCATTTTATTCTGGTGAAGGAGAGGCCTGTTTTCACAAGCATTACTGCAGAACAAAACAATTGGACTCTTGGGAATCCAGATGAGCACTTAGAACACATAGTTATACTATTTAGCTAATATAAGTAGAATAGATTCAATCAGCGTGGCGTTCTGCTGTCCTCCAGACAGATTTGAGCCTGTTGTTTACAAATTTTTACTGGATTCCCATTGATAATTATGTTAGGACTGGAAGGCTGTCATCCTTGTATGCATAGTGTTTACACGTTTAATTAGTAAAAAAAAATTGATGCGTGTGCAATAAGATGGCAATACTAAAATATGCCCTAGATCAGCATACAATTAATAAGAAATCAGAAATGTGATGGGCTTTCTAATGCTGGTTTCCTTTTCACTGGGATTTAAATTATTTTAACAGTTCCTAACTTAACTCGCCAATGGTTGAGCTTTGTTAAAACATATTTTCCCCCAGACATATTGACTTGTAAATAGTTATATTGCAAGGAATTCTTTCACATTGTTCTTCATTTTATTTACCAAACGTGTTGGGCATGAATGTGTATGTGATGTCCTGCTGTGTTATGGAATACAACCAGGAGCTCTTGTTCTACTTTAGGTCCCAGATGAGTGAAAGAGCAAGCGTGGTATAATGTGGTACAGACTTGTAGGGCATGTACCAGTTATTCTGTGAGCATTTAGGAGGGACTGTTCCACTGGACTTGTGTGGCCTCTGGAAGCCTGGCAGAATAAGACAAAGAGCAATAGTGTTCCCTTCATCCAGATTCAAAAATTGTTAACATGTCACCACATTTGTCTTGTATGCGCACTCCCCCTCCCCCTTTATTTCTTCTAAACATTCCAGGGCATATGTCCCTTAAATATGAACGCTTTCTAACACACCAGCCTACAGCCTCCCAAATCAGGTTATTAACGTTGATATAGTGGTACCATCCAATCCACAGACCTGTTCATTTAGAGTTTTCTTACTGACCCAGGAAGATCTTTTCTTTTCTGTTTCAGCATTTTGTCAGGAACATGTGTTGCATTTGATTGTCATGTCTCTTCAGTCTCCTTCGTATAGTTTTACCTGTCTCTCATGCTGGTGAAATTTGAAGACTGCATACAGCCTTGCATTCCTTATGCTGTCCTTATCCTGAGTCCCTCTGTTTTCTCATGACCAGATCCAGCCATGCACTGTTGGCAGTCATTTTATAGAGATAACGTGTCCCTCTTGGTGCATCACATCAGCAAGCTCATAGGTTGACATTTTTCTCTTTTGGTGGTGTTAACTTTGTCACCTGGGCACTTTAGCTAGCTTTAGCTGCTTTTCTTTGTCTTTTAAAATTGAGCAATGTGCTATGGGGAGGTATTCCGATATGACATTACTTCACCCACCAACCAGCCTTACCATCCGTTGGCATCTGTCCACTGAGCCAGCCGCCTCTATGATGAATGCCAAAATACGATTCTCTATTTCCCTTTATTAGTTGGCATTTTACTCTAAGGAAGACCTTTCACTTCTTTTGTTTATATATTCATTTATTTCTTTATATGAATGAATTCCTATTTTAGTCAGTGGGTTGTAAGTTGTTACTTAGATTCTTCATTTTGATGTTTAGATTGCTCTTGATTTGCTCAGTGGATGCTGTTTCAAGCTGGTTCCTTGCCCCTTTGATATGTTCCCATTAGTCATTAAGCATTTCCTTATATTCTAGCACAATACAGTGTTCCAGGTTCATTTTATACTTTCCTTGTCCTTAGAACCCTATAAGTAGCTATTATCTTAGGAACCCAGTTTCCTTTTAGTGGAGGATGATATTTAGAAACTAAAATTTAAGCACTGGGTATGTTCATTGCTTCTAGGTCTTAGGTTATCATTGCTTTTAGGCCCTCTTAAGGGACAGAGCCAGGACATGTTTGATTACATAAATATATAACTATTTCTGTATTTAGTAGTAGTATGTGAAATATTATATAAATATGTAGTAATTATATAAATATATTTTATGCAGTGTAGAATCCTACATTCCACCTAATTCAAACCCCATCACCTTAGGATTCTTTGTAGCCTTTTCCCATTTCATTAACAGAAGGGGCTGTGCTGAGAATTGTGTTGGTGAATAAGCATAACCTGAAGAAATCACCCAGCTGGCGAAGAAAAATAGTAGTTGACAGTTATGAGAGAAGAAAACAAAATTGAGAAGACATGCAAACTTTCCAGTAGCTATTACAGTGGAGTTCTAGAAGGGGAGAGAAGAAGCCTGGGAGAAAAGTGATAATCAAAGAAATAGTGACTTAACATGTCCTGGAGGACACTTGCCTTACTTCCTGCCCATAGCCTGGACTATGGTAGAGCGTATGTCCTGTGCACATACCAAGTGGCCAACTCGTAGACGCTCCCAGCTAAGTTTTCACAGTGCTAAGGTTCCTTATTTAGAGACTGTGGTTTTAATTAACATAATTGACATTTGAACCAGATTGAATGATAGAAAAGAATCAGATACTTAGTATCTGACCAAATTAACCATTATGGAATCAAGATTTAGGGAAAAAAGTTAGCTGGGAACCACAATGCTGTAGGAAAACAAGAAGTCTTCTTTCTTAGTCTGTGTTTTCATCCTATATAGTGCATTGTTTTGTTTTATGAGTTTAAGCTTTTGTTTTTTCTTTTGGAGTTTCACTTGAATATAGTTTAAAGAGACAACTAGAGACACAAGCTTTGTTGAAATGGGGGCCCCAGCCCCACCTCCACCCATCTCCCCTTTCCAAGAGACAGCCATTTTTAGTTTAGTTTTTTTTTTTTTTTCAATTTGTATGTATCAGTAATAATATTCTTGCATCACTACATCTTGCCTTTTCTGTTTTAGGCTTCGTTGTTTGATTTCTGGCTTTGGAAGATGAGGATTTAGCTCTCTCTTTGCCCCCACCACACCTTCGCACGTCCCTCCCTCCATCCTCTCAGAGTAGTTAGGATTTCCCTTAGATCAGTGCTCAGAGCTGACGTTATTATAACTGTATGTTGTTTAGAGCTAAGCTTTGTAGTAAATTATGGTTACTTTTCCTTTCCTTCAGTTTCTTGTTTTTCCTGATGATTATATCGTTATTTGAACTTCTTCCTAAAAATGTTAGAGTGTTTATACCAGGGACTGCTGTAGACACTTGATAAGGAGCATCCTCGTTGATCTTGATAGCAAGCCAGTTATTTAACCTCTGTGATTCAGTGTCCTTATCTGTACACTTGGAAATAGTACTGAGTCAGGGAGAGGTTATTTGCCCAAGGCCACTCAGCTGTCAAGTGATGAAACAGGAATTTGAATTCAGATGTTATGTGACTGTAGAGTAGAGCCTGAGGTTTCTAGCACTTGATGTTACAGAATGGCATCTGGAAGCAAGGTGGGAAAGATGAAATGGAATAAATAGCAAAGAACTCTAAAGAGAATGGGAAGAAAAGGAAAGGATCACTTCTCTTTTTTTTTAATTTTAATTAAATGCATAGTGAAAGTTGATTATAGTCATTTGTAACTCCTTGCCTGTTTATGTGTAAATGTCTCTTTCATCCTCATCAAATACTCTTATTTTCTTCTTGAGGGAATGTCTTGTTTCCCCCTGCGGTGCTCTGACCCCTCTGAGCTGGATTGGCTGCCTTCTATGCTGGGGATACAGCTGTGTACAGATATTCTCTTCACCTCTCTTTGGTGCCCCACGTCAATCTTTCTTGTTTTATTCCCATATTGTGGTAGAGCATGGTCTCATCTCCTAGCAGCTCACCCAGAAAAAGTGTCTGGGAAGTAAGTTTTTGGAGAATTTGCTGTTTTGAAAACGGCTCCTCTACCATCACTCTTGATTGATATCTTGTAGAGTACATTAGTTTGAGATTCATTTTCCTTTATTCTTGATCTTCTAGTTTTCAGTGATGCTGTTGAACTCTGAAGCTGTTTTGATTCCACGTTCTTTGAATGTGAGTTTTTTTTTTTATGTTTCTCTTAGATTCCTATAGGGTCTTTGCTTTATCTCTAATGTTCTGAAATTTTGAGTTGTTTCTTGGACTGGATCCTATTTGAATCCATGTGCTGGCCCATTTCTAGCTTCAGTTCTGGAAATTTTTCTTAAATGTGAGTATTTTATTATCTCTTTGTCTTTTCGCCATTCTTTTTCTTGATCTCTTTTTTGTTGGATATACGCTGACACTCTAATTGTTTATTTTTCTTGATAGCCATGTCTTTTTTTTTTGCTCTTATTTTCTGGAATATTTTTTCAACTTTATTTTCTGATCTTCTGAGTCTTTTGTTTCTGCTTTCCTGTTTTCATAACTTGTTATAACAGCCTTATTGAGCTGCCATTCATATAACCATAAAATTCATCCTTTTAATGTGTGCAGTTCATTGGTTTTCAGTATGTTGATAGAGTTGTGCAACCCTTACAACTCTATACTTTAAAACCTTTTCATCTCCCCTCAAAAGCAATCCCTCACCTATTAGCAGTCCTCCCCTCCATTCCATTCCCACCCCCTCCTGGCTCCAGCAACCTCTTAACTTCTTACTTTCTCTATGGATTTGCCTAATTTAGACATTTCATACTGAATGAAATAATAGAATTCTTGGCCTTTTGTGACTGATTTCTTTAATTTAACATGTTTTCCAGGTTCATACATATATCGGTATTTCATTTCTTTTCATTGCCAAATATTTCTTTTTATGGATATGCAACATTTTATCTGTTCATCAGTTGTTGGACCTTCAGTTTATTTTCGTTTTTTTGGCTGTTGTAAATAATGCTGCTATGAACATTTGTCTATAAGTTTAACATGGATATATATTTTCCATTCTTGTCCATATCCTCGTTAGCGCTTGCTGTTGTCTGTCATTTTTATTTTAGTTAGTCTAGTAGGTGTGTGTTCGTGTTTTTAGTTTTGAAGAGCTGTTTCTTTTGGTTTGTTTGTTTTTTAATTTCCAAGAGCTCGGAATATTCCTTTTAAAAATAGTTTCCTGCTTTTGTTTCTTGGATACTTCATCTTTTGTCTTAGATTATATTATAAAATGTTTGACCCTTTCTTCTCAGTTTTTGTTTACCTCAAGTTACTTTTGCTTGTTTTGTATCTTTCGTGATACAGGTTTATCTTTGATGTTTGGAAATCCTTGATTGTTCATATTATGGCTGATAGGCTGGCAGGTTACTGAATGTGACTGCGCATCATTGCAAAATGGTCTAGTTAGGCCATTTCTGATTGAAGAATGTCAGGTGTCAGTCATTACCTTTAGATCTTTTTGCTAGGCTGGTTTGATTTCCTCACAGCAGAATCTTCCAGTCTTTTGTCTGGAGGGCAAAAGGACCAGCGGTTAACTCTGTGGGAGCTTACTAGGGAGAAGCAACCAGCCAAGGTCAGTATTCAGTCTGCACAGATCTCTTTATTCCCTGTTTTGGGGACAGTATACTTGCTCTAAGTGTTCAGGGTATCCCATTTCAGAGACCTTCAAAATGTAGGCTTCCTCTAGTAGGAAAGAGGAAGGGTAATTTAGGGGTTGAAACAGCCTTGCTTTCCTGGAATTTAGGGGTTCAATTCTTATCCAGAAGCTTGCAACCAGTTCTTGTCTTAGTGCCATCCCTTTTCATTGTCCTCTCAGAGGAACTTGGTGTCACAATTCCCAAGCTTGTTCAAGTTCTTCAGTGTAAATGAGTTGGTTAGTACTGTTCCCTACTGCTGGTTTTCTTAAACCTGCTTTCCAATTTGCATCCTTCTAATCCTGTTTTCCTCATCTTTGGGGGAAGAATCCCATGACTGTAGTTTAGTTAGTTTTTGGAAGGGAGTAAAATTATATGCATATATCTGCTCTCTTTTATCCAATAATTACATGCATATATCTGCTGCTCTTTTTTTTTTTTTCTTTCTTTCTTGTTGCTGCCACTTGGCCATCATTGTTTTCCAGTCTGAGCTGAAAATGAGTGGTAGGCACAGCAATTAGGGCACATTGCCATCAGCCAGCTCTGCTCCTTTGGGCAAGTGGCTTACCCTTTCCCTAGCTCAGTTGCTTCATTTATGAAATGGAGGAGATAGTTGTATCTACTTTAAAGCATCACGACAAGTAAATGAGATACTGCCCAAAACATTATCTGACTCCTGGCACAAATACTTGGTGCCTGTGATGTGTTTCTGAGGAACAACTAAACTAAGACCAGAATACCTTGGTCTCATGGTGAAGTGTCGAGGTGTGGATTCTGGCTTCCCGGGAGGAGGCCATCCTTGCAGGACCATCCTTGGTACCGTGTTCTGTATCCACAGAAATGCTCACTAACAAGCATGACTGTAGCTGCTGGGCTGTTGGAAGTGGAGAAGAGACCCTAGAAAAGGGGAGCCTATGTTTGGGATAAAGAAAATCCTATTATACATTAAATAAATGGGATCTACTTAAACACATGTAGGAAAGAAGAAAAACACGTGAGAGAAAAATAGACTGACTTTGGTCTCTTATCTGCCATGCAAGTTCTGGAACAGCAGAGAAATGTCTGATGGAAAGGAATGGTAACCCACCAACTCACTACTTTACAAACTTGTTCATGTGTGAGAGTGTTCAAGGTTTACCTCCTCCTTTCACTTTAAACAAATTATGCTTAAGCTATTCCAGAAACCAGAAGGAGGGGGGAAAGCTGTCAGACTCATTTTATGAGCCATGTAAAACATTGTTAAGAAAATTGGACAAGGACAGCACAAGAAAAATATGGACTAATGTCACAAATATAGATGGAGAAAAAGCTAAATAGACTGTTTAGGGGTTGAAAGTAGTAGTGTGTTTAAATAAATAAATGGTTGCATCATATTCAATTACTTTATTCCAGCAAAGCAAGGCTGTTTCAACATCAGAAAACCTACTGTAATCTACCTCATTAATAAATAAAAGAAAAAATATACATTTAAACTAAATGGATGCAGAAATTTACTTGATAAAGTTTAATATTTGTAAATGATAAAACTTCTTAGCAAACTATTTATAGAAGTTTCATAACATGATTAAAGAGATATCAACCATAAACCTTGAACAGAGCAAATTTTAGTTGAAATTCACCCCTGCTGTTCAACATTGTGCTGAGGTCTTAGCCAATTCAGGAAGATAAGGACAAACTCGAAGTGTTAGTGAAAAAAGGCTACAACTGTCATTATTGGTGGATGAGGACATTGTTTACATAAAAAATCCCAGAAAATCTGCAGATAAATTATTTAAGATTGCTGGATTTGCATTATAAATATTTTATTTAGCTTTTTGCATCTATACTCACAAGTGAGGTTGTGAAGAGAAAAGATAGCACACCAGTGATAGAAGCCAAAGTTACCTTGGAATAAAATCTGACCAGAGACATGTAGCAAGCTTGCAACGAAGAAATTAAGGCCATGAAGATTGGCAATTGAAAGAAAAAAATGTCATTATATATACTTGTAATACGGGTTTCTTTTTCTTACATACTTACTAATATATTAATTTTTCTGTCTATTCTAGTGGATGAGAAATAGATGTTATTTTAATTTGCATTTTTTCTGATACCAGATAAGGTAGAATGCCTTTTTTAATATCTGTTGGCCAATCCAGATTCTTCACCTGTTGACAATTCCTATCTTTTGTTTTTTTCCACTCACTGGCGTACTCGTCTTCTTCTAATTGATTTATAGGAATTATTGGTGTATTATGGTTACTTTGTCTCATATTTTATAAGTGATTCCTTCAAGGTATCATATTTCTGTTATTTAACTTTATAGTGTCCAGTGCCTATGAAGGTTAAAATATTGACGTAGTGAAATGTCAATAAAGTTGTACAAATGACATTAACAGACTGTTCAATAAAAGAAAAAATATATATGGCCAGAAGAAGGAAGACTTTACAATCTCAGTAATGAAGAAGTGTAAATGAAAAATGTTGCTTTACGATTCTCAAAGTTTGCATACCTATTACTAATGCAGAGAGCTGGTGGGGTGGCTAGAAGCACAGAAACATAAACTTTGAGTGAGGATTGATTGATTCTTTTTGGAAGGCTGTTTGGTAATATATCAGCATTAAACATAAACATATAAATACTTAGTCTTTTGTCAAGTCATACCGCTATTTGGACTTTATTCTATGAGAAAATTAGAAGTGCCTCACAGAGGAAGGGACAAGGAAATACATTATAAACTGCTAATAGAATGAAAACTTAATATCCTTTTATAGAAAATTGTGAAGCTGAGTATCAAGTATCTTTCAGAACTTCAGTAACAGTTCTGAAAGGATGTTTTCAGATGTTAAGAGTGCTAATTGATAGATGGTAATTACTGGGGAAACTACTTTTTATTTACTAAAACTTGAATGTGTGAGTTTTTGTTTTAACAGATGTATTACATGTGTAACTACAAAGAAAATGCAGCCATTACTGTAAAGAAAAAAATATTGTACATCTCAGAGTCCCTTGGATTATCTAGAAAAAGACAGTTTTGAGTTAACCAGTGAAAATTGAGCACAGTCTGGATGATATTATTGAACTGTTTTGTTGGGTATGAAAAGGGTATCATGGCAATGATGTTTAAAGTCTCTTAAATTTTTGGAGATATGTTCTGAAGTGCTTGCTGATGAAGAAAGGAGACGTAAATGAAAGAAATCAATTGGAGAAAAAATCAGTTTTTAAATCTTAGTAACATTTTGAACATTTTAACTAGCAGTATTTTCCCTTTTAAGTTCATTGCAATAATCCAAATTTGTGGTTGTTTCCTAAAATGTAATATAGGTCCTTATAAAATCAATTTTTAAACATGATTTGGCCCCGTTTTAATATTCCTATATTTTCCCCTTTGTTATTTTTATTTTTTATTTTTTGCTCTTGTGTTGTAATTTCGTCTTTCAGCAGTCTTAAATTCTTTCAGAAACAATGTAGGGTGACTATATTAACTATTAATATAGTCAGTTAAGTAAAGCAGTTACTATGTAGTGAGCTTTTGCAGTGTGTCAAGCACATATGGGACAAGTACCCTGTTTGCTCTTCACAAGCGTCCTGCCCTGAGGGGATTGTGGGGCTCTGCTGGAGACAGGGGCTCTGGGAAAAGGAGCGAGGGGCTCCAGAGTGCTCTGTGTGTTGACACACGTTTGAATAATAGACTTGTCTGCTTCTCTATTATGTCATCTGGTTCTGTGTGTATTTGATGATAATGTTACATATATATGTTATAAAATCAAATAGCTCAATGTGGTGGTCTTTTTCTTTCAGAACTTAAACGAATATGTTGATGCATTAATTACATTGAAACAGAAAATTATTAATACAGAGTAAGTATATTTCTGTGTGCTTGATAGAACTTTGTAAACCTAACAGACTGACAGGTGGTAGTTGTTGACACAAGGGCTGAAATGACAACTCGAGGTGGTCATCTGGAGGTCTTCTTGGTGCTGCTGCTGATAAAACTGCTTGTGAACCACATCAGGGAGGAGAACCTTCTGGTAGCTGTTCACAGGCCTTTAAATGAAGGCCCTTGGGTTTTCCTTTTTTTTT
>PVIY010027938.1:0-33676 GCA_004026745.1 Myrmecophaga tridactyla | reverse complement strand
TCTCTTGTCTGGGTACAGAATTGTGCCACATTTCTTAGCCTCCCTTGCAATCAGATGTGGCTATGTGCCTGAGTTCTAGCCGATGGAATATAAGAACTGATGAGAGAACCTTCTGAGCTGGCCTATATAAACCTCCCATGTGCGTTCCTTCATACTGGAATGAAGACCCCAGGGTGCCTTTGTGTAGCAGAAGCTGTCAATGTTTCACTCATATTCCCTTGGATCCCTTTATCATTTTCTTGCATGCTGACTTCAGGTGTACTTTCTCTCCCTAATGGCAGCATCGACATCTCTTTATCATCAGAATGTCCTCAGGCTGTCAGAAACCCCCTTTGCCTGTACACAGACAGCTGGAAGTACCTGGGAAGGTAGGTCTCCCTAGAGGTGGCCTTCAACCAACAAATGCTTTGATATGTTTTGTATTTTGATACAAATATATGGACCTTATGGAAAATGGACTGTGGGCAAGGGGCAAGAACCAAAGTAAGGAGATTCATGAAAAAATTCTTGTAAAAGTATAAGAGTATAGAAAACAATCAATTGTGGCTTCTCAGTCTTGAGGGGAGGCTGTTGAGAGTAGACGCCTCAGGACACTCTTTGAGGATGGAGCTAGGAGGATGTGCTAATGGATGAGGAGACGGAGGAGCAGAAGTAATCTAGGGTGACTCCTAAATTCTAAAGTCACAACAAAATAGCCTACACCTGCGACTATTTCATTATCCAAGTACTTTAATTGTAATGCAAACCTACATTTCTTAACATAATTTATCTGGCTTTTGTCAAAGTAAAGAAGAAAGAGAACCAACTGTGTCTCAGGGGGTTCCAAGCAAGCATTTGGCCATGACCATGTTAAACTAAAGGAACCAACATGACAGTTAAGCTAAAGGAACTTGAAGAGAAACTAAGCCTGATGCAGTGTTACTGTGTAATCAGGATTTATAAACAGGATGTGAAACGGGACTCTCCATTCCAGAGGAGCAAATCTCTCATCAGAATGTATAGAGGTAGGCAAGGATGATCAAGACAGTGTCCCTGCTCCCAAGGAGGCAATGTCTGGCTGAAAAGATGAGTCATAAGTCCTCCCCCAAAGTTGAATACACATATAAAGTTAAATATGATCACGGACAATATCAGAAGATCAAATGATGCTTTGAAGCTTAATCGGAGGCAGTATAGCACAGTAGAAGAGTACTGATGTTGAGTGTGAGTCCTGGCTCAACCACTTACTAGCTGTGTGACCTGGAGAAGATTCCTTAACCTCTCTGTGCCTCATCTTCCCCGTCATCATATGGGGATAATAAAAGTGCTCATCTCAAAAAAAATCATTCTGGGGATGAAATGAATGTAAAGTGCTTAAAACAGTATGGAAAGAATTCAATATCGTTTATTTTTCACCATTACCAATATTAGGAAGCAAAGAAGAGTGCTAGTAAAACTAGCAAAGGAAACTAAAATTTTATCTATAAGTTTACCAAGGCTTTCTACACACATAGAATAATGGGCGGACGGCAGGGAGGAACGATCGCATATTCCTAAGCACCTCCAACCAAACTAATTGATAGGGTACGATAGTAATAAAGGGAATTAATTTCCATTTTAATAACTTCATATGCTATGTGTTAAGTATAGGTCCATATTACCAGTGGTCACGCAATTTCCCCTTTGCATCTGTTCCATGTTGATTATGATGTCAGGAAAGCAAAAGTTAAATCCCTTTTTAAAGAAGAGAAAAAAATCTAATTTAATAACATCACAATCCTGTTGAAAGCAGGATTAAATCTTAATAAGGGTGGAAGGATGTTGTGTTTCACGTTGATTCCTCTTGAAGCCCTGGCAACTTGTTCAGGGAGAGAGACTATGTTGTCAAAGGACATCACAGCCAACCCTGGCCTCATCTGCCAGCAACCAGGGCGCCACAGAAATCTCTGATGCTGCTGACACTTCTATTTTCACTTTCCCCCATCCTGGCTCTTTTTCTCATTAAAGCAGCTTGCTTCTGTAATTTCTGCTAGTACAGATGAAGGTAAAATGACTCCCAACTTTTATTTTGACCTTCTAAAACTCTGTAATTGGCATAGGACCTTCAGGCTAAATGAGTTTCCTCTAGATTGAGAGCCATGGTTGGAGCCAGCATAGAGTTAAAAATACACATCTAAAAAGAATGAGCTCATGAACCAACATTCTATTTGAATATATCAAAACTCAGGTCTAATATGAATCTCATGCAAATTTAGTATTTGATGGATTAATTTTTTTTTCCTCTTCAAAATTCACATAGCTCAAAAGTACAACAAAAAGCATCCATCTCAACTCTTTCTTTCACCGAATCTCACAAATGTCAGGGAGTCCCCATTATGCACAGAATTGGATCTGAGTTCCTAGGGTGGCATCCGAGGCCCAGGGAATGGCCCTTGCCTGATTCCTCAACCTCAACCTGTTCCTGCTTTCGGTTACACCTATGCACCGGCCCCCTGATGTATTAAAAATCCCCCCCAACAAGCCACACTGATTCCCAGCTCTGGATTTCTGTAAGCCCAGTATTGCCCATCTGGGAGATTCTCTCCTGCTAATCCTTCTGCCAAACTGTCACTCCTGCTTTAAGACTTGGCTCCAGTGGCTCTTCCCTGTGAAGATTTCAATGCTCTTCCTCATGACCCTGGGCAGACCCAGGGACCCCAGCCCCCTCTGCTCTCACTCTATCTTATATAAGCTGGTGTTATCAAACTATACTGCAATGAATGAATTCCTTATTTGTCTTCACCTCTTGAAAACTGAAATTATTGAGGATGGGAACTATATCTTTCCATCTCAGTTTTCTTACACTGCATCGAAAACAACACTCGGAACATACCCAATACTCAGTATATATTTGCAAAATGGCTAGAAATAGACAGAATCATATATTGCTTATCCTGCATCAGTCAGCTCTAACACATAAAAATGCTCATTTAAAAGCCCTCAACACTCAGGCTACTCTTATCATCATCCCGATGTTACAGTTGCAGAAACTGGGGCATTGAGAGGTGAAATGACCCGCCCAAGGTCATGCAGCCAGCAGAGGTCAGAGTGCAAACGGGAGCCCAAGCAGCCTGTCTGCAGAGCGCGGGTCCTTAAACGCTACCCCACCTGCTCATGAAGAAGGGCCTTATCATCAGCACCTGGATCGCAACTCAGATTCTCTAACATGCTGGGACTGGTGCTGCCTTCCTGGAGTGCTCTACACTGTGGAGGATCCTGAGGTTAGATCAGAGCTTATAAGGATAGAATGCGCAATCAATTAGCTACTCCCTGAGATAAACAGGGCTGGCCCCACCATACCACCCAGCTCGCAGCAGAGGCACTTAAATGCATGCATGTTTTGGACTTTCGGGTGGTTGATAAATAGTATAAACTACAAATATTAATCATGAGCTGCTAAGGTTCTTCCTTAATGACTGTCACAGGCTCCTGTCAGCTCCATCCCAGGAAAAAGGTTTGCTTATTAACCTGGCTGTATGGCTGCACAGGTCTTGGTGGCTGGTGAATCGAGTAACCAAGGACTACAGGGCCCTGCACAAAGAGGAGGTGGCTCATTTAATGTAACTCTGATAAAAACAGGACTGGATTTCTTACCAGTTGCTTTGGAAGCAAGTTCCTACCTGGGCAATCCAAAGCAGATTCAGTTTAAGGACAGGCTATCAATAGTACCATATTTCATAAGTGGAACTTTTTAAACGTTTAATTTTACTTTTCTTTTTAAATCCCCAACCATTAGAATATTCAAGACACATTTTTTTCATATCTACATTGTGCCAGACACTGTGTTAGGTACCAAGAACTTAGAAATGAATTTTATAAAAGCAATGATGACCAAAAAAACCCTTTTAAAGCTACCATTTACAGGGTTTTTACCACATATTCAGGCCTTCAAGATCATATGTATTCCAAACTACAAATACTAAGTGATTGCTCTGTCCTGGCAACATGGCACAGTGAAAACACACACACACAAAGAAGGGGACAGGGAGACATTTTCTTAGGAAGCAATAGACATTGTCAGGGACAGGAGCTGGGAAAGGATATTCCAGGGGGAACAGCATGTGCAAAGACATGGAAATACGAAAAGGCATGGTCAATAATTCAATACTGCTGAAACTCAGAGTTCGAGGAGAGGGGAAGTGGCAGACTTAATAGGGAGCCAAAATATTCTAAGGAGCTTAGATTTATCTTGAAGGCAAGCAGTGCCACTAAGGCATTTTAAGTTCAGAGGAGAAAGCATTATAACAATCAGATTTGCATTTCAAAAAGGGCACTCCAGCCACTGTGTTGGGTGATGGATTAGAGCCAAGAGAAACTAGAAGTAGAGATTCTAACAGTGAGGGTGTTGCATGCTAAAAGCGGAAATGTGGTGTGTCGTATCAGTAGCAAAGTTTATCCATCAAACTCGGTGCAAAGGAAATATGTGCATATCAAATATCCTGAAAACGTATCCTAGAAGGAATGTATCACTGAAATATTAAGGTATAGCCACTGTGTAGCTGTTTTCCACTGTTAACACTTTGGAAGTAAGTAGGCAGATAAGAGTCCAAAATTCTCCATCTGTTTTTCTGCAGATATTAGCAATGACATTTTTCCCAGCCATGTATCGACTTCTCCCTCAATATGAAAGAGATAAAAATCATGGAACCCCATGTAAAGATGGGCCCAGAGGTATAATTCAGCATTGGAAAGTGGATCCCTTATGGTAATATTAAAATAATTTGAATTATTTCTGCAAGTTCCCATAGAATTTAAAGTTTTTTAAAAAATGTTAGAATTGGCAGGAAATTCAGAGACTTTGTGCCGTCCAAACTTTTCAATTTATGGATCCAAACCTTTGCCTCTTCTGTCGCTACTCCTTGGAATATCCTTCTGACAAAACCCTACTCATCCATAAAGATCCCATACTCAGGGTCACTCCCATTCTGAAGCAATCTGTGAAGCCCACAGGATTCATCATGTCTCTGGAGCTTTGGTAGTACTCAATGTCTGGGCTCCACTTTTCTCTTCTGTTAAATGGAATCACTATTGTGCTACGGACTGAATACCCAGTACAATCAAATAGAGAAGGTAGTCACTATCTACTTATTCCATAGCACTGCTAGATGTGCCAGTCATCTCCCTATTTAATCTCAGATCTCCTCTCTGTTCTTCTTTGTCATGTTTGTAGGAAATGGCCTTTCCTAAGCTCCCCTGTCCTTGGTTTCTGAGTATGCTTAGTCAGTTAGAGGCACTGCGGGTGACTGGAGGATAGAAGGAAGCGAAAGGCCAGGGTATTTCTAGCCCCTAATCCCTGGGTTTGGGTTTCACTTCCAGCAAAGTGGCCTCTCCTTCATGGCCCTACTATAGGTCCAGCTTCTGATTTTGACCCTGATTCCTGGGATTTGATAGCACCACTACTCCCTCTGTACCTTTTCCTTAGGGGTTGGGATGGCATCCTCCCATTGTGATTTCTGGCATGCCTTGTATCCTCTTTTAGCTTCTCCGCTGCCATGTATCACATGCTTGTATTAGTTCCTTCTGTTTGATATGTGCACATCAAAATTCATAACGGCATTAATTACAATTGCCAAAGATAGAAGCAACCCAAGTATCCATCAACCAATGAATGGACGAATAAAATATGTTATATACACACTATAAAATATTATTCAGTCATAAAAAGGAATGAAGTTCTGCTACATGCAACAACGTGGATTAAACTTGAAGACATCTTGTTGAGTGAAATACGCCAGTCACAACAGGACAGATAATGTATGATCTCACTGATTTGAAACAATTAGAATAAGCAAACTCATAGAGTCAGAATCTAGAATATAGGTAACCAGGGAATGGGGTGGGAATAAGGAATGAGAAGTTAAGGCTTAAAACATACAGTGTTTTTATTTGGAATGATGGAAATGTTTTGGAAATAGATGGTGGTGATGGTAGCACAAAATTATGAACACAATTAACAGCACTGAAATATGCCTGAATAAGATGAAAAGGGGAAATGTTACATTGTATATATAGTAATAGACTAAGAAGTTTTAAAAATCCATGAAACTATACTACACACACACTTTAACTCTAAGTTAAACCATGGGCTTTAATTAATAGTGCAATTATAAAAATGTGTTATTATCAATTTTAAGAAATGTTCCACACCAATGCAAGGTGTTGGTAGTAGCATGGTATATGGGAATCCTGTGTTTTATGCACAATTGTTCTGCAAACTCACAACTTCTCTAATAAAAAATTCCTTGTTTGAAATATCTAGTGAATCTTGACTCATGTATTAGAAAGAGAAAGGGGGAAAAGAAAATAACTAATATCACTGGCAATGGACTCTATGTCAGGCCCTTGTCTGAGTGTTAAACTCATAATTTCAGGATAATGTAATGGTTAAGGTTACAAACTCTGACAGAGAGACCAAGGTTTGGATACCAGTTTTTCCAGGTACTAACTGGGTGATCCTGGACAAACTGCTCAACCTGAGCCTCAATTTCCACTTCTGTAAATTAGGGATAAGAGCACCATCAACATGTAGAATTGTGATAATATAAATGCTCAGCACAGAACCTGGCACACAGTACTCAATGTTAGCTATTTTTATTAATAGCAAGCAAGTAATAATGAAACAAAGGTGTATGGTTGGCATTATTATCCCTCATGACGTGAGGAAAACGAGGTTCACAGAGGTGACACAGCGAATAAAGAAAGAGATGCTAGGACTAGAACTCTGACTTCACAGGCTTGGCTTTCCCCGCCATAGAGAATGCATGAAGTGTGCCTTGGAAACTACAACGGGCGCCACAAGATGTGAAGCTTTTGTGTGATCTGGCCACCTAAATCGTGCCTGTTTGTTAGGAGCAGATTTCGGGAGGACCCAGCATCCCGACAAACCTCTCCCGCAAGCAGCCCCACACAGCAGGCCGCTGCAGGGACAGCACGCTCTTCCGTCAGCAGCGGGAGGTGCTTGCTGTTCCGAGGAGGCTGCACCCCGCCCCCTGCTCTGCCAGCGGGCAGCTGTGGAGGGGTCTCACCTGCTCATTACCTCCTTGCGGAGGGGGCCAGGGCTAATGGGCTGTCGGTCTAGGGGGACAATCGGCAGCTCCTCGGAGCTCACTGCCCTGAATCCGGGCCTGAACCTGTGACCTGAGCGCCCACCCCTGAGACGGGCGCACTGAGGTCCCCTCATTACCGTCCATGCAGATTGTTCCCTGAGATAATGAGGTGGCAAGAGAGGAAACCGTCCTGGGGGAACTTCCGAGAGCCAGACCTTCGACGGTGGCTGAGTTCCTAACCTGCCGTTTTAGAAAATTCCTCTCTAAATGGTCAGGAATAATTTTCTCCGGGGAAACTGACACTTCTCTTTGTCTTTTCTTCTTAGACTATGTGCCAGAAAACATGCAACTCCATCCTCCTTCACCCCCTCCTTCTCTCCCAGCTTTGTTTGTTCTCTCTATCCCCCCCCCTTGCCTCCCTCTTCCCCCCTTGCTCTCTTTTCTTTCTTTTCTGCATTCTTGAGCTCTTCTGTCTCTCCCTCCCTCCTCCTCGCTCTCTCTTTTCCCTTCTTTTCCTTCAGGTGACATAGAGATCCAAGCACTGGAACTGGAGACACATGAGTTCAAATCCCAGCTCTGCTCCCCAGTGGCTGGGGATTTGGGACAAGTCTCTCAACCTTTGGAAGCCTCTGTTTCCTTATCTGGAAAATGGAGATTCAAATCCCCAGGGTTTTGAGATTATTAAATGAGCTCATTTATGTAAAGAGGCTTGCAAAGTGCCTGGGTGCGTAGCTGACACAGAATAAATGACAGTATCTTCCCATCTTCAGCAAAGCCTTCCTGACCTGAATCTATATTATATGCAAAGTCCTGTGGAGACAGAATAATTCTTAGAACAGCCAGAGAAATGTGGATTTTCTTAGGCTAAATGAAGATAAATGTTTTACCTATTGTATATCAAGTATACAGGGGCTATAATTAACATTTTTCCTAAAGCCACGCAAACTAGGGAAAAGGACATCAGGGTAACTGAAATATGCATTCACTCCAATCCATTGACTTAGGCTTTAACCTTAGGATAGACTTGCAGAAAAAAATAACTGTTGTGTCTTTTTTTTTTATTTTAATTTTCGCCCCTATCAATTATGTACTGCTTCAAATCCCTCTGAAACTAGGAAGCGCGAGAAGAAAGTAACAAATAAGGATACGTCATTATTTTTATTTGTGTTCTTTATCAGCAAGGCTGAGCACATTTCCATATGAGCTTTAACGTACTTTGCTGGAATCTCTTTTAATCATTTTAACTGGTTACTATCCTTATGGTGCTTTCTCCACTACACTGTGAGTGACTAGGGAACAGAGCCTGAGTGTTCCTTATCTTTGAGTCCTTTGTGGCACACAGTCAGGTGTCTTGTGCCTAGTGGGTGTTGAATAAAATCGCTCCTGTTCTGTGCCAGGCGCTGGTGCTGGGGAGGGAGTGGTGAGATACTTGCAGGGAAACCCTCTAAGTCTCCTGGGGCCTGTACTCCGGGGGCCACTTATCAAATTGAGGGGAACAGATCTGGCACTGGCGACTGAGGTTCAAAGCCCAGCCTTGACACTTACTGGCTGTGTGATCTTGGGCAAAACTGGTTCATCTCTGGGCCTCAGTTTCTTAAGCTGTAAAATGAGGATGTTCTTGACAAGCTCTGTTGTCCTTTCTAATTGTTACCATGTGATGATATTTCTGCAACATAACTGAGGCTAAAAAATGATATTCAGATGTTAATTATTTTGAAAATTCTGCTTTATTATTCTATGGGTTGCCTAAGTGCAGTGCTGCCTGAGAGAAATAGAATGAGATTCATATATGTGTTTTAAAATTTTCTAGTAGTCACAATTTAAAAAGTAAAAAGAAAGCGGTGAAATTAATTTAAATTTTTTCCTTTAATTTAACGTATACAAAACATTAGCATCTCAACACATGGGGGTAGCCACATTTCACGGGTGGCTATTGGCTCCGTGTTGGACAGCCTGGCACGGAGGGTGGCATGGGGGAGGCGGGCCTCTTTGGCTGCTGCTGCCCTCTGGTGGATGTTCAAATGAGCGGCAGCTCACAGAACGAGGGGGATGGGTGCTATGAAGCCGCCAGCCTCCTGCCCCTGAACACATATCCCTTTCTCCCACTCTCTAAACCTGAAACATGGATAGCAATTTCAATTTTCTTTTCGAAAGGAGAAGAAGCCCATTCACTTGTTTATGGTCGAGGAGCCACCTTTTATTCACCACTCAAGGTGACTGTGTTGAAGCAAGCCCCATTAGAATGAGTGAAAGATCCCAATGTCCCATGCCTTTTCATGCATCTGTGACATGTGGCTCTTTTAGGGACAATGTTTTGGGCCAGGGAGTAAACTAGGACATCTCTCTGTCTGAGTTGGAAGTCTAGTCAATGACTGTTAATCTGAAATCTAGAATAAAAGGAAACATAAATAACCTGAACTATTGTCTCGGTCCATTTCGGTGATAATTCTGCTCACTGTCATTCAGCAACCACACTGAAAGCCTCTGCAAGGCTTTGAGTCATGAGGGAAAGAACCTTTTGTCTGGCATATTCAGATTCTTTAAAAATTGGTATCAAATATATGAAATATGTAGTGATTTTCTAGTAAGCAGAATACTTGATTTGGTAGAACAATTCATCCTGGAACAGTGGCAAAAACATGAATTTTGGTGTTAGACACTTAGATTTGACTCTTTATCATTTCTAGGTCTGAAATTTAATATCGTGCATTTCGGTTTTTGGTAAGTGAGAATAATGACTCATAGCTTGCAGGGTACTCTTATTATTATGAAACGGTCATTTATTTCTCAACAAATATTTATTGAGCACATTATTTGCCAGATATGGTATACCAGGAGCTAAACAAGATAGAATCCAACTCTTTCTCCATGGAGCTTATAGCTTCGTGGTGAAAATAAATATTTGAAAAGCTAATTATTAGTGTTTGAAAAGGGAACATGCAAAGTGCTATGGAAACATGAAATTGGGGGCCTCGTTGGGTGTTAGGCAGGGCCTCCTTGAAGAAAAGATACTAAATGGAGACCGTAAAAGTGAGTAGAGATTACCTAGACAAAGAATTGCATGAAGAGGGGTTGCAGGAGGATAGAACAGTGTTCTAGGCAAATAGAATAGCATGTGCAAAGGCCCTGAGGCAGGAAAGTGCATGGCTCATTTGAGCATCTCAAAGCTGGTCAATCTAGAACAGAGTGGAAAGCAATCAGGCTGGAGGTTAGTGAGCCTGATCCTTCAAGCCCTTGTGAACCTGGAAGAGTTTAGGCCTACCTACATTCAGAGGGCATGGAACTATTGACAGATATTAAACAGGTGGATGACATAATTGAACTGCTTTTTTGAAGAACTTTACATAATAGAGGTTACAGAGTATGTAGTAAAGGCTACAGAGTGTGACTTGGTTTTAGCTGTGGTAGAAAGCCCTAAGAGGAAGCTATGGCAGTAATAAATGTGAACTATGATGGGCTTTTGGACCAAAGTTGTGGTAGTATGAGGGAGAGAAGAGGATTAATCTAAGCAGTACTTAGAAGGAATAAGATGGAACTCAACAGATGGCTTTGTCTTTCAGCAACTGCTCAGTGGCATGCAGCTGATAGGTTTTGCCTCGTGCTTGCTGTTCCCAAACAGCCTTAGTTCATTCAGCAAATATTTATGCAGGTTCTATTACATGCCACATTCTCATCTAAATGCTGGAGAAACCATAGTCAACAAAAACAGTCCAAAGTTCCAGTTTCATGGAGCCTACATTCCACGGAAATATGTTCAGGATAATACATGCAAGGAGCTGCTGCATGGTAGGTATCAAGAAATATTGATCAATTTCCCTCTTCCTTTTTCCAATTATGACAGGTAGAAATCAAATGTCTATATCTACTCTTCAATAATTCTCTATGGAATCACTCTGTGAGCCAAACCATGATACAAGACAAAAGTCAGAGATTCCCATGCATCACCCACTCTCTCTCTGTTCATAACACCTGGTTTTGGATCTAACTTCCCATCTTTTCCCCTAAGCCAGGCACATTATTGCCTGCTGGTCATTTTCCCTTGTATGTAACAACGAAGGCAAGAAGAGACGGAAGGAGTTAGCAAACAGGAGTAAAGTTGTAACTAGAAGTCAGGCTTTCTTCTTAATACCTGCTCCACACCAGGCACTGTGCTGTCTCCTTTATCCTACACCAGAACTCTCTAAGTGAGGCATGCTCTAAGATGAAGATGCCAAATCTTACAAAGGTTCCTGGAATGAGAAGCTGGTTCTGTTTGACTTGAAGTGGCTAACCTTGGTTTCAGGTTATGTATGCATCAACTCTTAAATTTACTGAATCTCCTTTTATATCATGTATAAAGCTAGGGTTAAAATGTTAATTCCACAGTTTGCTTTGTAGATGCAAACAAAGCAAAACAGCAGCAAACAACATGGTGTTTGTAAAGTGCTTGGTGCACAGAATGATTACCAATAAATTTTAGTTCCCTTTCTCCTTTCATTCCCCTGCCATGACAGATAGCAGAGCAGCAGCTCCTATATCTACAATAAAAAAAATTACTTATGGTTTAATGACATCCACCAGTGCAAAGGGTTCTTTCCATTCCATCCTTTTTTCCATAATCTCATGCCTCTCGTTCCTGGCCCGTGTTTCTTGCCTCATCTCCTATAAGCCCTCTCCAATTCCATGTTTCTACCAGTATACATGCATGGGACCCCAGCTTCTCTGTTTGCAAGCACAGACCACCACATTAATGAAAAGTATTTGCATGCTGCAGGTTGAGATACCCACATCTCCTGACTGCAGTGAACGAAGGGCAGCCTGCAATGCTGCTGGTTACAGCTAGACATAAAACCTATTATCAGCTCATTGGCCATTTGGACATAAAACTGCTTGGTCCCACAAAAATATAATAAGAACCATGGATGACAGTAAAAAACACATTTATTTCCTATAACCTACAGAAAGTCTTTATTGCATATAGGATAAATAAGAGCTTCTGTGAATTACTGGCATGCAATTCCACTGAGGAGGTTGGAGGCATGTAACACAGTGGGAAGAAACTTCTATTTAAAAAATTAGGCCCTGGAGTTGGAGAGGCAAAGAAGGACTAGGGGTTTCGGCATCAGAGAGACGACAACCTGCTGTCAAGCAATGGTCCAGCACAGCCACATTTGCGAGGGCCTGGGCAGGCTTTCCGCTCAAGCGGCAGGTGGCCCAAAGCAAGATTACTAAGCCATACAAACATTATCTTGCCTAATACTTAATGATTTCAAAGCAACATCACAAGCCATCTTTTTACTGGGCCCTTACAATCTCCCTGAGAGATAAACAAAATGGAGATTATTAGCCCCATTTTACAGACAAAGGAACAGAGTTAATATGATACACACAGGATTGCAGAAATGTGCTGCTGCTTCATGTTGAACACTTCCCTTAAAGCCCATGTGCTCTGCCTGTCTGGGCTCCTGCTATCTCTCTGGCTTCTTGGCACTCAGTTCCAGCTGTGCTGGTAGCCCAGCTGCTTCCCAAAAGCTCCAGGGACACATGTGCTTAACGCTTTTGCACTTGTCCTTCCCTCTGCCTGGAGCTCAGAATTGCTGAGGCATCTCCCAGGTATCAGAATTGCTTCCTCCTTCAACTCCATTCAGATCTTTGCTCAAATTTCACCTTCTCAGTGACTCTTCCTGACCAATGTATTTTAACATACAACTCCATCTCTGGTGCTTCATATCTCCTTTTCCAATTCATTTAATCCATAGTACTTATCATCTTCTGACAGTCTCCGTATCTTCCTCATTCGTTTATTGTCTCCTTTTCCCAACAGAATGTAAACTTCATGAGGACAAGGGGCTTTGTTTGCTTTGTCTACCACTATAAAATTATCTAGTGATGGGCGCATGCTATTTGCTCAACAAATATTTGTTGAATGGGTCAATATACAAGTGAATGAATTAGTGCTGTATGTAGTTCACTGCTGTTTATAATAGTAATAGTATTGGATGCTTATTGAGTGTTTCCCACAAGTGCCATGCATGGTATTGATCACTTTAATTGTCTTGATTTGTATAATTATCTCAATAACCCTATGAGGCAGGTTTATGCCCAACATAACATAGCTAGATGGAGATGGAGTGAGATAGTGATTCCACTTCAAGCCTGTCTCACTCCAGATCCATACTCATTCATAATGTTAGGTTATATTGTCTTTCTCATCACAGCCTAAATTTCCCATTTTCTAGTTCCTAGGCTCTGCCTTTTCATCATTCTCAGACCATAGGATATCTCTATCTGTCTCATCAGTTCCACTCTCCAGCCTTCTCCACTTGGCTCCGTGCACCAGGAGGCTGACCCATGTGGACAGATGAGTGGGCACCCTGGTCCTCAGGCTTCCGGTTGGGTTGGGTCAATAGGGTCTCTCAACAAGAGATCAGAGGGAAGAAAGGATCAAGTCAGGGTATTTTTATGCTGGATCCCTCCCTGTGTGTTCATCTTAGGCTGGCTAACTTCCTCCACCACAGGTCACAGGTCCTCTCCTCTCAAGGTCACCCTCTTCACACTCTTTCTAGCTCTGGGTTGCAGTAACTGCTCCTTTGCCTACACCCTTCAGGCTCACAGTGGTAACAGCCCAAGGCCTGTACTGTCTCCTGTGGTTTCCCTATACCCTGCCTCCACCTCCCTCAACAGTCCCTTCATTAAACCCTTCTTGAACTATCCTAATTCAAGCATGCCATCTGTTTCCTACTGGGATCCTGAAGGATGTACTTTGTAAACAGTGAGCTCCAATTTCCCCCTCCAGTCTCACTCAATCTGATTCTCTCTCCTTCAAAGAAAGTCTGCCTATTATATGTATGAAGTGCTTGGCACAGTTCTTATTACATTGTGGGTGCTCATGAATGTTTGCCATTGATTATTTTTATTACTATTTTTTGATCCCTTCATAATCTAGTTCCATCATCTTCTTCAACCTCATCTATTTCCACTCCCCTCAGCCTACCTCCACCAACTCTAGCCTCTAACTAGCCTGAACTTTGAGTTCACACAATGGACACATTATCTCTTACTTCCAAGTCTTTGTATATGTTCACGCCCTCTGCAAGGAGCAGGATATCCTCCCTTCTGGTCTCCACTTGACCAACTTCTATTTGTTCATTTCTTCCCTAGGGTCACTTCTTCTATGAGGCTTTCCCTGACTCTCCAAGTCCAGTTGAAGGAAACTCCTCCTCTGAATTGCTCAAGACCTTATATTTCTGCCACCATGGCCCCTATTACATTGCACAATTATCTGGCTGGTTGTCCATATTGGCCATTGTACTGTAAGGTTTATGGGGACAATACAACACAGTCTGTCTTGTTCTTAATTGCATTTATGGTGCCTAACATGTATAAATGCTGGCTAACATGCATTGACTGCTTACTACATGCACAGCACTGTTCTAAGCACTTCATTTTCTTAACTCTTTTATCCCTCCTTACTACCCTACGAGGTAGGTACTATTAATTTCCCCTTTTTACACTTAGCTACGACAGAAGTCATGGGCTGAAACAGCCAGTGGCTTATCTGCATTATTGTTGGCATTCTTCCAGGTGAACTTTGCAGTTCCACCAGCAAACCCCATTGTATGATTTCAGTTTCCAAATACAAATTCATCTTTTCCTTAAACTCATTTATGCCACCTGCTCCCACTCTATCACCCACTCTCGACTCTTGTATGGTGCAATAACTCTCTGCTGGCCACTGAATAGTTTTCCCAGTAATCAAAAGGCACAATTGATTCAAAGTGTTAATATTTGCTCACCACTGAGACCATCCAGGGGGCCTCATCATTCTTAGCAATGCCAAGTGTCGGAACTCCAGAAGTGCAGGACACTTGAAGGCTATTGCATGAGCTGATGATGGGAGACATGGGCTTGCTGAGTAAGCAAAATCTCATTATGGGAAGATAGGCACCTTTTCTACCAGCCTGGACTTTCTGACATACAGATGAAATGTGGCTTAAAGTAACACAAATGGGAATTGGATGCCTGTGAATACCACTGAATCCTAGAGTTCCAGAATACCTGTTTATTCATTCAGCTGTCATATATTGAAAATGTACTATGGGCTAGGCATGCTAGGAACAACACAAAACAAAAGGAAGAAATCATCCTATCCATCTTCTTGTCCTCAGTAAAGACCACACCTGCCTCATCCATCGCTGGCCATGTGTTCCATCTCAGATCCTTTAAGACAACTGGACTGACTCTCAGAGAAAAGTGAGACACACAGCAGGGCCATTTGCAGGATAAGTGTCTACTCCACCTGCCTGTCTCAGACAGTCCTGCCCCATCCTGTTTCCCTGACTCCATCCCGCCTCTTAGCACTGTGTCTTAGTTTGCTAGTGCTACCATAACAAAGAACCACAAACTGCGTGACTTTAAACAACAGAAATGTATGGTCTCACAGTTCTGAGGGCTAGAAGTCTGAAATCCAGATGTCAGTAAGGCCATGGGTCTGCAAGTCCTCTGAAGTCTACAAGCTTCTAGCAGTGGCATGTCAGCAATCCATAGTATGATGCAGTATCTGCCTCCACTACATGGCTATCTTCCTCTCGGTCAGTCTCCTTGTGTCCAAATCCCCCTTCTTATAAAACACTGATTCTTATAAGGAGCACCCTAATCCAGTTTGGCCTCATCTCACTTAACAATATCTTCAAAGATCCTCTTTCTAAATAGCCTCCCATTCTCAGGACCAGGAGTTAGGACTTGAACATATCTTTCTGGGGGATAAAATCCAATCCATAACACACTGCTTGCTGCTTTGGTATCCTCCTGCTTCCCTGGGGTAGGTTCTGCCATGACACCTTAGAAGCAGCATGATGGAGCAGCTCTGAGTGTGGATTCTGGAGTCAGGCAGCTTGGATTTTAATCCTTGCTCTGATATTTTCCAGCCGTGTAGTCATGAGCAAGTTGGTGAAGCCTCTTGAGCTTCATGTTTTCATCCATAGAATGGGGTGATGGAAATAACAGTAACTACATCAGAAGGTTGTTGTGATGAGTGAATGAGTTGCAAAGTATTTAAAACAGTGTTGCATAGAAACCCCGCAACAAACATTAGCTTTTTCTGTTATTAGTGTTGTCACCTGGTTGATACCGGGTAAGCTCAGGACAGAGCCCTTGCAAAGCTGGCCATCTCCTTGAATTTGTGTAGGCATTTATCTATCCATCAGCTACTGGGCCCTGTGTTAGGAACTACAGGGGGCTATGGATGCAAATAAGACACAGTCCTTGCTTCAAGGTACACACGATTTAATGGGCAAACATACCAGAAATAAGAACTGTCCCTTGTATTGAATGGAGTTCTTTTATGCTTATCATTTGAACTTTCCCAATAATATAATGAATTAACACTAATTATCATTTCTCCACTTTCCAGATGAGGAAATGAAGGCACAGCAAGGTTAAATCATTTTCCCAAGGTTATGCAACTGGTAGGTAAAGAAGAAAAATTTCAGACCCAAGCAGTCTGGCTCCAGATGCCTTTCTTAAACTCCTTGCTCTATCACAACACCAACAACTGTGTTAAGAAAACTTCCTGGGAGAGCCTGGGAAGGCTGCATGCACAAGGTTGATTTTTTTTTCCATGGGCAGGCACTGGGAATCGAACCCGGGTCTCCAACATGGCAGGTGAGAACTCTGCCACTGAACCACTGTGGCCCGCCCCAAGGTTGATTTTTGACAGATGAAAGGATTTTCCCATGTAGTGAAAGCTGGAAAGGCACACCAAGCAGGGGAGCACAGCCTGAGCAAAGGACAAGAAGTAGTTGGAGGAGGCACGTGCTTGGGGGTGTGGGTTTGGACACGATGGGTTAAGGTAGTGATGTCAAAGGCTGGACTGCTTGTGTTAGTGAAGAGCGATGGGGTGAGGAGGAAAGGTGAGGAATGGAGTTAAAAGCTTGGTAGGTCTGGTGAAGGAGTCTGGGCTTTCTCATGTGGACAGTCGAGACTCGCCCAATAAATGATACATTTAAATATGAAGTTCAGAAAGAAAACCGAAGGCCAAGGTGTCTCCCTCAGAACACTGAGTTCTTTCTCAGTTGTCCCCTAGCCTCATTTCATCTAAGGAGCAGGCAGGGAAGAGAGCCAGATTCATGCCTGCTACTTCTTTGTATTATGGTCTGTGTTGCAGAGGAGAGAGCCCGGAGACTTGTGCAGACAAACCAGTTTTTAATGCTAGGTTTCCTTCTCCTTGTTGTATAACCTTGGAAAACTCTGAACCCATTCTCTCTGGGAATGTTCTGAGCCCATTTTCTCACCTGGTTCGAGATGGAGGAGTAGAAGCCACCTTGCAGGTGGATATGAGGGTTAAGTGAGAAAATGCATTTTCCTTGCAGTGATCTTTCCCTCGTTGCCCTCCCCACCTACACCCACTGTGGGGCTTGTGCGAGCCCCATACCTGAGCCTCAACTGCCAACAGGAAAGCGTGTCTTGGGTTTTATAAGTGAGAGCACACAAGCCCTGGGATAAACTGCCAATTTGCAGCTGCCATAGCCAGGAGCTGTCCGGCTGTTAGACAAAAGGCGACATTAGTCTGAGCAGCTTCTTACCTGAATGCCTTTGCTTGCACACCCCCTCCTGCCGTGACATCACATTCTGATGTGGGGCATCTGGTTCACCGGCAGGGGGATGCCACATTCTAACTGCAGGAGGCCACTGTTTGGGGAAACCAGCCAAGCCAAGGGCTGTCTGCCTCCCTGCTGCTTCCTCTAGTACTGCCAAGAAGATGATAGAGAGAAAACAGCCCTTGATCCTCACCGACTCCATCCCCTTCCTTTGGCAGGGAGGACACCAGGAGTGGCCAGGGGAAGAGGATGCTCAGGGTCTGAGATGGATTCCAGGACATCCTCACCTAACCCATGCCTTCATTTCCACAGGTTTTTACACGTTAGGATGGGAGACGTTGTATGCAATGCCAAGTCCAAGGGCTCTGGAATGAAAATGACCTGTATTTTAGTACTGGCTGTGTGACCTTCAGCAAGTTGCTTAGCCTCTCTGAGGCTGTTTCCTTCTCTGTGACTGGAGACAATGTCTGCCTCATAAGATTGAGTTACAGCTAAATGAGGCATAAACTCATTGATGCCTGACAGAGTTTGCATCAGTAAATGTGATTTCTTTTCCCAAAGATGAGACCTCTTTTCCATGTACCTAATGTGCAATCTACAAAGTAATCAAACTTAGAATTCTAACATGTCTCTAGTAAGAATTTAAAGACCATTTAATCTAACCTCCATCTCAAATAGGAAGAAAACTAAGGCAAAAAAATAAAAGGAAATTTGTTTTGCTGATTTAATGACAAGCTTTGGGCTAGAACTAAATTTTTCTCTTTTGGAATAAGAAGCCATCTCATTCAGGAAAGGATTCCCTATACTGAAATATCTCATCTATAGCTCCTCCCTGCACTACAGTAACAATCACAGTTTGTCTCATGTAGCATAAATTGTCCTTCCTTAACATTTTCCATAGCCGTCATCTCCTTCCAGTCTTACTACATCACGGTGAAATAGCCCAAGGCAGGAATAACAGTTGTTCCATTGAACAAGTGAGGAAACTGAGGCTCAGATGGTTAAAAGTCACAGGCCTAGGAAATGGCAAGTCTTGTGACTCCTCATCCAGAACTTTTTCTCTACTGTGTGGTTTTACATGCAGTTCTCAGTCACTTTTAAATGGGAGGCCACTTTACAGGATTCAGAGAGGACTTCAGAGAAGGCACTTGCCACCTGTCTCCTTCATTCCACCTGTCTTCAGCTGGTCTCCCTGTCTCCCATTCCTTCCACACAGCTATCCTAGATTGCTCTTTAAGCCACCCATCTTTTATCCTGCTGCTCTGCTAGTCAACAATGTCCAAGGACACAAAGCTAACAAACGAGAACATGCCAAGGTGCCAACTTCCACTCCTGGTGCAACACCCCCAAAACTTTAGGAATCCCAGCCACTATGCTCGGGCAGATAAGTCAGATGCCAGGGCCCTGCATGGCACCCTGGTGACTTTCTGCCTTGAGAAAGTCCCTCAGTGCTTTGCAGCCCCAAAACGATGCAAGTGCCAGCTCGCCCTGACAGGGATGAGTCCAGAAGAACTTGCATCAGGAATTAGGTAAGCCATAAAAAACATGCAAGTATGTACGTGGGGATGGATGAGTATTAGAACTAAGAAGTCAGAGAAGATCAGAATCCAGTATTTTACATATGAAGTAATAACCTTGATTTGTTGATCAGCCGATTGATTCACTCATCCATACAACAAGTATTGATTGAGGAATTACCATGTGCCAGATGCGGTGGTAGGCAGCATCCAGCAGTAAGCAGGACAGCATAGCCCCCGCCACATTCCCCTCCTCGATATCAGAATGTCAGAAGAGGTCCATTCCATTGAAACCAGATGGGTTGTTTTAGGGATAATAAAGAACAAAATAATTATAGACTACAAGCTGCACAGCAGAGCCTTGTGGCTGCTCTGGGGTCATGATGCTATAAATAACATCACATTGAAATGGACTGGGGATACAATAGCTTAGGGAGTTTACAGGTTATTTTGTCATATGAGGAAAAGAAAAAAATAACATGACACCTTTACAATGGCTGCAAATTAGCCCCATCTTAGGAGGAAAAAGCACAGGAGGTGTTTCATGGGAGCAAGTTTTCTTGCAAATAGCAACCCCTTAGAGAGAGCTCTGTTAACCAGAAGCGTTGTAACCTAAAAATCAGTCTAAAGCACAGGGCCCCCCACCTAGCATTCAGCCTGTGGTAGCTAGAATTAAGGCATGAAGCAGAAAGAACACCTACTTAGGAACCAGACAACTTCAGATTTAGACTTTTGTTAAGCCCTCTACAGTCTAGAAATCCTGATCATGTTACCGAAGGCCTCAGAACACCGAGCTCTCAACTGTAAAATGGGCATATTCACAACGAAAAATTTTGAGTGCCCACTGTGCAGCCCTTTCCCTGCATTATCTCATTGAGTTCTAAATGTGCTCCAAGCAGGTCCTAAGTTATCAGGATATTTCACATTAGGAAAGTGACATGTGGAGAGCTCAAAGCAAGTTTCCCATTCCCATAGTGACTATGGGGAAGAGACAAGCTCCATAGCCTGAGCTTTTAATAACTTCAATAACAACAACAGTGATAAAATAATAGCTTCCCAGTGATGAAGAGAGCACAAAATGAGATTGTATACATGAAAGGTTTTTTTATTTTTATTATTGTTAAATAACATATATACAAAGAAAAGGAAAAAAGCAATGGTTTTCAAAGTACACGTCAATAAGTAGATACAGAACAGATTTAAGACTTTGTTATGGGTTACCATTCCACTATTTCAGATATTTTCTTCTACCTGCGCCAAAACACTGGAGGCTAGAAGAAATTTTTTTTTCTTTTTCATGAAAAATAACATATTTATACTAAAAAGCAATAAATTTCAAGGCACATCACAACAATTAGTTGTAGAACAGATTTCAGAGTTTGGTATGGGTTACAATTCCACCATTTTAGGTTTTCATTTCTAGCTGCTCTAAGATACTGGAGGCTAAAAGAAACATCAGTATAATGAATCAGCACTCATACTTGTTTGTTAAACCCGACCTTCTCTGTATAACTCAACCATCACCTTTGATCTTTCTTCCACTCTTTAGGGGTATTTTTTTTCTCATCTACTCTATCTTTTTCATGTTGGAAGGGGCTGTAGGTAATATGGGACACAGAGATGGAACTAGTTGATATTCTGGAGAGGCTGGCACCTCTGCATTTCAGGACTTATCTGGTCCAGGGATCCATCTGGAGGGTGCAGGTTTCTGGAAAGTTATCCTAGTGCATGGAACCTTTGTAGAATCTTACAGAATGCCCTAGGTGTTCTTTAGGATTGGCTGGAATGGTTTTGGTTGAGGGTTGGTGAGTTTTGGTAGGTAGCAATGCTTAATTGAAGCTTGTGTAAGAGTGACCTCCAGAGTAGCCTCTTAACTCTATTTGAACTCTCTCAGCCACTGATTCCTTATTTGAACCACTTCTCTTCCCCTTTTGGTCAGGTTGGGATTGTTGATCTCACAGTGCCAGGACCAGGCTCATCCCTGGAAGTCATCTTCCATGCCACCAGGGAGACTTTCACCCCTGGATATCATGTTCCAAATGGGAGAGAGAGCAATGATTTCATTTGCAGAGTTGGGCTTAGAGGGAGAGAGAAGCCACATCTGAGCAACAGTAGAGGTCCTCCAGAAGTAACTCTTTGGCATAGCTATAGGTAGGCTAAGCTTCTCTGCTACATACATAAGCTTCACAAGAGTAAGCCTCAAGATCAAGGCCTTGGCCTATTGATTTGGGTGTCCCTAATGTTTGACACAGCATCAGGGGTTTCCCTCGTGGTAAAGTTTAACAACTACATATTTTTTCCCCATCCCTCAAGGGACTTTGCCAATACATTTTGATTATTTGCTTAATATACAGGCATTACATTAAGCTATACAGAATTAAAGACCCTCATTCTCATTCTGGGTTCACTGTATTTGGATTGTTTAAATGCTCTATCCAGAGAAGTTGAGTTAGATTATGTGCTACAGAAAATTTAGGTTCTGGACAAAATAAACCACATGAAAGCAATTTTTTTGAAAAATCACAAAGTATTACTTTTATATGAGAGGATTTATTATTTCTTCCCACCCTGGGCATGAACAGACTTAAAAAAGCCAAGTAAATTTTATTTATTTATTTATTTATTATTATTATTATTATTATTATTATTATTATTATTATTATTATTATTTTGCATTGGCAGGAACTGGGAATCGAACCCAGGTCTCTGGTATGGCAGGTGAGAATTCTGCCACTGAGCCACTGTTGTACCACCCATAAATTCTATTTTGAATCCTACTCTCCCTTTATTCATCCACTGTTACAGTAAAATGGGGGGGGGGTTTGGAGATTTTGGGGAAACAGATGCCAAAGAGCCAGCTATAGAGTCATGAGACAGGAGAATAAACCATGGGGCCTCCTTGCACACACATTTGCAAGCTGATGTACATACTATTTGCTGGGAACATTTACTTTCATCTTAATTAATGAACATACAATGCACAATCTGTCTGAAAAACTCATAAAAAAACGGCGTGCATTTGCAGGTTGCACAGTGTGCCAGCCACCAGATCTGGAAGCACCTTCCTGAAACTGCTGGGCTGGGGATCATCATGGAGGCCACATTTTAGCATTGGGCATGGCATTGAAATTCAGTTCAAGCCACTGACCTGAAAGGCTTGGGTGAGGTGCTTGTGGTGTGGCCGGCAGTGGACTAGGTACCAAGAGATCTCAGAGTAAAAGCAGGCCACCTCCCATCCTCGAGGACTGGGAAGGAAGAGATAACAATTGCTTCTCAATCCATGAGCCTTTATTTTGGGCCCCCCTTGTGCTTAGAACAGTGTGTGACACAGCAGGAGACGCCGAGACTCAGACCAGAGGCTTGTCTTCCAGGTATTTAGTTTGGATATTTGCTAATGACAGTAGATAAATTTGACTGCTTACTCTGAGCTAGGCACTGAGCTCACTAAATGTTTAATGTGGATTATTTCATTTAATTTTCACAACAGAACCATGAATGAATTCACTAATCATTGCTAATATTTATTTGGCACTCCACTCTGTGCTCCTCAGGCCCTAGACCAAGCACTGGGAAGTCCCATTCTTCAAGAGCATGTGCAAAATTACTGGCTAGCAAGTGTCATTGTTAGCATCTGAACCCAGGAAATTTAGCTGCCAATGTGACATGAACTTTACCAATATATCAAACTATACTCATACAACTGATATTTGCTGAGTGCCTTCCAGGCAGACAGCATGCCCACCACCATCAAGAAGCTTACATTTTAGTACGGGGAATTGGCGTGTATGTGCGGGGGGACAAACATAAACAAGTCCAGTTGATGACAGGCTGTGATGAATGCCCCAAAGAACACGTACAGGGTGAGGTCCAAATGGTCTCTTTCAGCTCAAAGAGATCAGTGGGCATAGGTGCAGGTTGATGGGTCTGAGACAGAGTGGAGTGGGCAGGATGTTTATTAGGGAGCGAGATGTTCTTGAGAGCAACACCAATGGAAGGATGGAAAGGAAGCAGAAGCTGGAAGATGGAGATCCTTGAACTGTAATTCCGTTGCAGGCAGCGACAGCCATGCAGAGTTGGCCCGAAGTTGGCCAAGGTGGTCTGGGCTTTCTGCCTCTACGTCCAAATAGTTATTGAATGTGGGCCACCCAGGGCAGAGCCAGACCTTGGATGAGGCAGCTGTCTGCAGCTCAGATGGCTCAAGGCAGGAAGGGGTCAGCAGGAGGACTGACAGCCCCCTGCACTCCCAGCAGCTGAGCCAACAAGTCCCTCGTTGAAGGAGAATCTGGGTGGCACATCATAGAATCCACCACAAAGGACAAGGATGGGGGGGCTCTTGGAGGCAGTGACAACCGAGCTAAATCGTGAAGAAGACTGAGTAGAGCAAGTGAGAAAGCCAGCTAAAAGCAGCCCAGAGAGAAGGAATGCTCTCCTGCCAGGGGAAAAAAAGGCAAACCATTGGAATAATAAGTGATACAGTAAAGGAAGTGCATGCAGTTATGGTTTTAAACACGCAGCCCAGGGAATGGGGACTCATGAGCAGTGGAGCCACTCAGCATGAGCTGTGGTTTTCCTGTGTGTGTGTGTGGGGGGGGGATGTTGGGGGGAGGAAGAGAGATCGATTTGTTAGGCTTTTTAAGCCTAACTCTCATAAACTATTTTTGATGTTATAACGATTTTGAGGATTTAATTAACCACAAGCACTTTGAATCAACAAGATGTGTGGCTGTGAGAAATAATAATTGCAGAATAGCACTTAGTATGTGCCAGGCTCCCTTGTTCTAAGTGATATTTATGTGGGCAGGCATTCACATATCTCACAATAATCGCATGAAGTAGGTGTTATTTTATAGACGAGGAAACTAAGGCAAAAGGAATTATGTAACTGGCCACGGGTACGTAACTAGTAAGAAGGAGACCCAGGATTCAAACCTGGGCAGCTGGGCAATCAGACCATGCTCTTGAACTCAGTCCTGTGCAATGCCCCAGGAGTGACCGCTGGCTCCACTAATAGAAGCACAGAGTCCAGCTCCAGGTGGCTAAAGTTTTACGTATCAGATGCCATGAGGTATCGTGATCCCTCATCTCTCACATGTCCGTTTTCCACTCTGCAGTCAGAGTCGTCTTTTCAAAACAAAACTGAATGATGTCTATTCTTTGCTTAAGACCCCCCAGTGATTCCCTACTGAAGAGGCGAAACTTCTCATGTGGCTCTGCAGGTCATGATCCCCTGGCTCTGTCTCTCCAGAATTACCCTCCAGTTGGTTCTCTTGCCCTGTGCTCCAGTAGCACCCCAGGACCTTTCTGTATGCTGTTCCCTCTGCCTGAAGGGCTCTGTCCCACCTCTCTGATCCTCCTTGGACTGGCTAATTCCTTCTCATCGTGCAAGTCTCTGATGTCACTGTCATTCACTCTTTTTTTTAAATTTTTTTTTTTAATTTGCATATGGGCAGGAGGCACCAGGGATCGAACTCCAGACCTCCAGCACGGCAGGTCGGAGCTCTGCCTGCTGAGCCACGGCAGCCGCCCACTGTCATTCACTCTTATTACACACTCCATTTTTTTTCTCCACTGCACTTAAATGTATTTACATTTTTTATTGCAATATGATTTAAGGTGTAAACAATTGTGCAATTATTTGTTTAATGTCTATTTTCCTAGTACAATGAGGAGAATAACTTTGTTGTTTATCACTGTTTCACCCAGTGCCTAGCCCAGTACCTGGCAGCAAACAGGTACTCATCTAATGCCTGTAGAATTCAAGAGTGAATGAATGAGCTCCAGTGACAAAGTAAGCATGTCCAGAAAAGGTAGGTCAGTTATCACTGGCTTTGGACAATGAGATCTCCTTTCGTAGTTCTTGTGATGGTAAGAGCAAATATATATAAAGCATCTAACTCAGAGTCCAGCAATTAGCAGTCTGTCGATAATGATAACATTGTTTTTATAATTTTATTGATAATATGACAAGAAAGGGAGGTGGTAATAAGGTCTAGGGGTATGAGTGCAGACTCTGTAGCCAATACCCTGGATTCAAATCCCAGCTCCTCCGTGGACTGGCAGGGTTGCTGACCTGTCCCTCTGTGCCTCGACCAGGATCACCAGAGGACATGGGGTTGTAGGGTGGATTTAAAACATACAGCACTTAGGACAGTGCCTGATACATCAAAGATTTATTTCAGCAGATGTTTCACATTATCATCACAAACAAAAGCAGGGAAGGAATTTAAAGACAGACTTAGCCTGAAGAAAAGAAGAAAGGGGACAAGTACACAACTCTCAGACATTTGCAGTGGGGACCCTGGAAGTGGGATTGACCTCCAGTCCAGAGGGCAGAACTAGGATGAAGGAGATAAGATTCAGGGAAGGCAGATATGGGCTCAACGTATTGCTGTTCAATGGCAGAACGAGACACAGAATAAAGTAGCAAGTTCCCCATCACTGGTGTTTGCAAAATAGAGCCTGGCCGGCATCCTGTTGAGGGGTGAAGAAGAAGAAATAAGGTGGGGAGGCTGTGGTAAAGGGCCTCTGAGAGTCCTCGCCTTTCTAAGATTCTGAGATAGGAGAATTCCATAATGCTTTCAAATTCCACGCAAGAGTCCTTCTTTAATTCTACTACATTTAGGAAAAAGGGGATGTGTTCATTCACCATTTCTCAAGAACACAAATAAAGCCTAAAAAGATTTCTCCACAGAATGCTGGAACATTCCAGAACCTCAAAGGCAAAGTTGCTGGTTAAAAACACAATGAATCTTGGGCAGGCCATGGTGGCTCAGTGGCAAGAGTTCTCGCCTGCCATGCCGGAGACCCGGGCTCGATTTCCGATCCCTGCTCATGCAAAAAACAAAACAAAACAAAACAAAAACTACAATGAATCTCTAACTCTTGGGTTCAGTATTCTTCACAACTGGATGGTATGAAAACAAGTCAGAATGGAGTAAGGCAAATGGCACCTTCAATGCGTTTATTGCTGTCACTTCTGCTTGATAATTACACAGAATACCGCAGTCCCCTTGGGCTTCACAGCCAGCCTTGGCTCTGTCTGCAGGAGGCTGGGTGTGCAAAGCCCTCTTTTGCTGGATTAGAAGAGCACACAGAGGGGGGTTATTGAAGAGGATTATTCTGGGAGGAGATGGTAGAAGAAAGCTAGGCCATTCAAAACCTGACTACTCTGTCAAACTATTCCCTTACGTGTGCATCACTCTACAGTATATAATGTACCTTCTCATACTACATAGACTTTAAAATAACCCCATGAAGTACCTCAAGCCAGCACCAGAATACTTCTAACTCCAGAGGAAGCAAGGCATCTGGGCTCCAAAACTGAGACACAATAAATTCCCATTGTTTAAATCATAAATCAGTTTACAGCATTTGTGATAGCAGTTTAGGCAAACGAAGACATTCAGTAATAAGCCAGTGCTTGGAGACTGAATCATCAGGGAGCTGACACAGTTTTCAAATGCTTGCTGCTCTAATTACTTGCTGATCTCTCATTGCAGAGATGGAGTTGGGGCAGGGGAGTGGGGATGTTCAGCTTGTGCCTTAGCGAAAGAAAGACAGGTAGAAATGCTCCAGACTCAGTTCACGGGAGAGAAATTCTAATCAAAGTCCATGATACATTCCAAACGCTGGGTTCAGGAAAAGGGTAGAAAGAGAATTGGCATTTGTTGAGTACTTACTATGTGTTAGAACTTGTGCTGGCAAATATGACACATATATCAGTTTACCCCTATATGAAAGGTATTAATAGTTTCAATTTGTAGATGAGAAAACTAAGGATAGCTAGGTCAGGGCCAGATCAAGAAGCCTAGACTTACTACCGCCGGCTAAAACTCATGCATGGAATAGTTTTAACCAGGAGAGTGACAGGTTGGAATTGTGTTCTAGAAAAACACTGTGAGGTGATTGTACTTGAGAAGGCAAAGAATGGAGGCAAAGTAGTATTAAAGTGTCTCTGTTACAAATGATGATGACCTGTGACTAGGATATAGAACGAAAAGGGGCTGGATCTGCGAGTTATTAGGTTGCTGAATCCACAGCTGTAGAAATCTGATTGGAGGCTGGGAGGTACAAAATGCGTGAGGACAAGGGGAAAGGGGTTGGAGCCCAGGTTACTGGCCTGTGTGACAAGGCAAATGGTGCTTTCATTCACTGAGACAGGAACACAAGCGTAAGGGCACAGTTAAGGAATTATTTAAACATTTTGAGTTTTAGGTGTCTGTAGGGCATCCAAGTGGAGATGTCCAGCTTGGAATTGGAAATCAGGATCTGAAGCTCAGGAGACAGCCTGGATTGGAGAGAAGGTATTAGCACAGAGGTGGTAGTTGATGCCTGGGGCATGGATAGGATTGCTACAGGAAGTGTGGGAGTGGGGTCTAGGACAGAGCTCTGGGGACACCGGTAAAGAAGAGCTCAAAAAGAGATTTCAAAGGAGCAACCAGAAGTGCAAGAAGAACCTAGGAGAATGCCTCAAGGCACTCGTAAACCAGGTGATCTTAGTCATGTAGATATCACTACATAAGACACAGTGTTTCCATCTATAAACTGAAAAAAAAAAACCTCACTCTAAGAATTGTGACAAGTAAATGATGAAGTGGACATACAGTGCTCTTCATTTGGTGGGTGTTTAAAACAAAATTATTCTTTAACTAAATCATGGTCTAACTCCCACCCCCCTAAGAGGTTCCCAGATCCACCAGGAAGATCCTTTCTGCCCCAGCACTGGTGCTTGGTGTCTCACTCTTGTTCCCATTGCACATTTTAGAGGGGAGTAGGAGGGAAGGAGGGGGCTCCTTCCAAAAGGAAGAAAGATCAAGACCTCTAATTGTACTACCCATTTGTAGGGCAAAAAAGAGCAGAAGGCCAAGAAACAAAAAAATCAAAAGTCCCCAAGAGCTTTCAGCCTGATCCAGTTTTATTTAGAATCCTTTATCCTTTCTCTAGAAATTCCAACCTCCAGCAACAGATGGAGACTTGCCAAGGATTCCGGGATTCAGAATCCTAATCCTGGCCCCATACTGACATAATAGTGACAACTTGCTCATCGAGAAGAACTTTGTTCTAGGTTCTAGGTGGGACCTTTACTGGATACAGAGAATTATGTTAGGTCACCTAAGGGCATGGGTGAAGAAGACGAGGTGGGAATGGAGAACTGGGGCAGGCTCCACTCTCACCAAGGAGAAAAGGCTCAGAACAGTGGAAAACAAGTTGTTAGGGTTAGGGTGGGAGTGGGGAGGCACAGCAGGCCCTCCAGTTTGCAGGGAGACAGGCAAAATGAGGTGAGCTTCAAGGGAGAATATGGGCCAAGTTATAATGGGCCTCAGATTGCATGCAGAGAAGTTGAGAGTTTATCCTTTGATAGGGAGCCCTTGAAAACTTAAGCAGATGACAAGATCATTATGAAAAAGACTACTAGTCTTTAGTCATTCACCCCTGTAGCATCAGAAACCCCAGCCTGTATTTTCAATCTCCCCTGAGGCTTAGAGTGATCAAATGACTGAGCTCTGCAAAAGGGTATTCAGGCAGAACTAATAAATGCCACTTCTGGATTGCACTCTGTATCAGTCAGGGTTCTCCAGAGAAACAGAATCAACAGGATATATGATTTATTTTAAGGAACTGGCTCACACAATTGTGGGGGCTGGCCAGTCAGAAATCCGTAGGGAGCTGGCAGGCTGGAAACTCAGACAAGAATTGACTTGGCAGTCTTAATGCAGAATTTCTTCTCTGAGAAACCTCTTCTATTTTTACTCTTAACGTTTTCAACTGATTGGATGAAGCCACATTATTGAGGGTACTGCCCTTAATTTAAAGTCAACTGATATTTAATGCTAATCACATCTACACAATAACTCCACAACCATATCTAGGCTGTTTGATCAAACAACTGGACACCATAGCCTAACTGAGTTGATAAATAAAATTAACCATTACAAGGTTTAATGGGAAAAAGTATGTGCCCCACTTTTCCTTCCTCTCTCCTTTCCCACTGGCTAGTATGTAGATATGGTAGAACTTGGAGCAGTCATCTCAGAGCATAGGATGGAAGCACACACTGATGAGAATAGAACAAGACTGAAAGAGATTGGATCCCCAAACTTGGGGCAGCCATAACAGCCCTGGATTTTTTACACTGAACAGTTACATTAGAGAGAAATAAACTTATTCCTCATTCAAACACTTATTTGGAATTTTTGTTACAGTGGTCAAGCCTGTCTCTTAACTAATATAGTCAGAGAATGTGTTTTATGGTGATAAATAGGCAAGAAATTTAAAGAAAATATTAAGGGACTGCTCATCAGAGCATACTGAAAAAAGGCAGAGAGGGAAGTTCTAGTCAAAAGAGGCTAGGGCATGTTGGGAGAATGCCCGAAAACCCAAATACCATGTACAGTGCTGCCTGCAGTGGTTTTGGTGCAAGTCAATTCTTTCACAATCCAATCTCAACCAGAGAGGTGGGTGCCAGTCTCCTCTGCCAGATTGTTTGCTTTAAACACTGATTAGGAATCCTAAGTAGTTGAAGCACCTGAATGTGCTCAGAAACTCATGCAGGCACATACATCCCTTTACCTGTCACTGACAAGTCTCCCTCCATCCTGGGATGAAATATGGAAACCATTCAACAACATATACACACAGCTTTTGAATAAAAATGGGAACATATCGAGTGGAGTAAAGCCTTATCAAATAAAACCATGGGAGATGATAAGGTGGTGGGATATAATTACTGAGACTGGAATTCTTCCAGGATAGGGGTAACTCTCAGCTACCTCCATTTCTCCCTCAGTGGCGTGTGGTATTTATGGATTAGCACCAAAGCCCACACATTGGTTGACGCTTTTTTCTGGGATGAAAAAATCTGAATGGAGACAGCAAACCCTACTCTAAACGTCTGAAGATCCATAGAAAAAGTTAGTTCTTTTTTACAAAACTCATTATACATAGCTTTATGATGCAGTAGGGTAAAATGTCAAGGATGATCACATACAAAATCCAGGGATTTCCAGCCTGCTGATGTGGCATAACGCACATACTAAGCCAATTCTAACCAAGGTTGCAAGCTAGGAATGGAGTCATCCTGACCAGCAGTGGGAGTCTGGAGCTCATCTTGCTGCCCCAAACCCAAGATCTGGTCTACCTGAGAGAATGCAGGGAGCTGCTGTGCTAACCCAGCTCAGTCTTACCCCACTAACCTATGAGATAGCACTATAGCCTGGGTCATGATTGCTCTTTCCAGTTTCCTTGGGAGCTAACTCCTGCCTCTTCCTGAGCTCTGCCTTGTTTGACCAAGATCCAGACCTCCTGCCAGTCTCAGCCTGATCACTCAGAGATGGGATGTCCTTCTCAATACCTATAGCTCAGATCCAGAGTCATGTTCCAATCTGGATAGATACTCTAAACTGGATCTTAACAACACTTCATTGAAATCCCCACAGCTATGCCCTACTTAACCCCAGATCCATCCTACTTGGGAAGATTGCCAATCTTAGTCTGACAAAGATGATGTCATGGAAATAGTTAGGACAATTTACTTACTCACTCTGGACTCTACTTTCCTCACCAGTAAAATGTGACTCATAAACTAGCTCAGAGATTTTGTGAAAATTGAATGAAATAAAATATTGTAAAGTACCTAGCATGGTGCTTGGGACATAGAAGGTGCTCAATAAAAGTTACTTCACATCTCTTCCCTTTCTGCACTTTGTGAATCATGGTTCACTTTGAGATTCTGATGAAAGCCATTACCTCTTTTCCTAATGGTAAGAGATGGGAAGAAATATACATACAAAATTTTGCATTAAATTAGAAGGAGTTCAGGAAGCCCAAATTGCAAAGTGGCCCACTCAACGTCATCAACAATTTGTGTCTATTCTGCCCATTTCCCACCCATCCCCATCCTGTCTTATGTCCACAATGCCTTGCTTTCATTCATTCATTCTTTACTAAACACCTACTATGTGCATTGTTCACCTGATAGGTGCATGTACTTCTGGTGGTGCCAGAATCTCCTAACAAATCATGACAGAAAGTCATGCGCTTTAGGAATCTGTGTTTGCTTCTAAAAGATAAATCATCTCATGTGCCATATTCATTAGGGAATGAAGGCTTCTGGTAATCCACTTGATAAAACACTATCTCTGAGGTGAACTGTGTCATCATAGGAGAGCACAGTATGGATGAGGAAAGAGCCAGACTCCATGTGAGTAATGACTCAGAATGCTCTTTAATTCAAAGGAAAAACTGAGAATGTTCTACAGTCGCAGCTGTTCACCTGTTATCAGGAGGACGTGCAAACACTGCGGCTGTGGCTTCCCTCTATGAGTACGCGCTGGGAAAAAATACATGATGCGATGGCTTTGGAGGGTGGCATTAAAATTTGACACTCAAGTAATGCTGACCAAATATGACAGTAGTCTTTCCTAAGCCTAAAGAATGAACACATGGGAAATAATGCTCAAGACTAGGTAATTTTTATACAAGGCTTGAGATTCATAAAGTACCTCTGAACTTGCCAATATAACTGAGACAGAGCCTGCCCACTATCCTATCCTCCAAAAGTAGGAATCGTTGAGAAACTCATGGGAACCCAGTGGAATCATAGGCTCTCAGAACTGGAAGGGACCCAACATGTCATTTTTCTAATTGTTATTTGATACAATAATTTCTAATTAATTCACACACTCTAGACATATTTATGGGATTCTTATATTCAAACACTCTTCTAGGTACTCGGGACACAACAAAGAATAAAATGGACTGTAATTCCTGCTCTCATTCCTATATTCTGAAAGGGAACATGAAAAAATAAGTTAATTAAAATATAGGATGTGAGATAGTGAGGAGTTCTCTGGAGGAAAATAAAGTAAGATGGAGGATAGTGAGTCCTGGGTATTGCATATAATTTTCAATAGATCAATCATCATGAATTCTTTTTATATTAACCTCAATGGATGCCCTTCCCTCCCTAAATTTGTTTTCACACTCATTAGTTAATGTGCTGAAAATATGAAAAGACAAAGAGTCATTATGATCAGAGCTAACTTACTTAAGATTTATTTGCGGCTAGCCATGGTGCTGACTGGTTTACAAGCACTATCTTATTTTATCTTCACCCCAGCATGGAAGTAGTATTATTATTCTCCTTCACAGATTAAGAAAACAGAAGTAAGAATCCTGAGCTCCCATGTCCTGGCCTCAAAGCACAGCCCTGTTACTTACTATCTACTTATCTATTGATTCATTGCTAGAGAACTTAGCTAATTTAGAGAAGTCAACTTAAAGAAGCAACCTCAGTTTCCTCATTTGCAAAATAGCTCACAGAGCTGTTGAGAGAATTAAAAGTTGTGCATGTGTGACAGAGCTGGGAGTCAAACAAGGTAGATCTGTCTGATTCCAAAACACAGTCCATTAAGTACAAACTATCCTGACTCATTTTTTAAGATAAGGAGATTGCTAAGCAGTACTGATTATAGCAATGATAAGAGTCTAACATTGAAATGATCATGCAAACTATCCTAACTCATCATCCTAGGCCATCAGTTTTGATAACAATCATACCTTTTATGGTTCTCATATCTTGAATTTCTGCCAAGGCTGTAGCCAAAGGGAAATCAAGATTGTATTAAATGTATCACCATATTTCCCCAGGTTACCCATTCACTTTCCAGATTTGCTTTTTCCATGTAGATAAGCAGGTACATCCCCATGTACTGGCCATGACTATAATTGCCAACACTTTTATAGTGCTTACTACCTTATAATACAGGTGCTTTACACACAGTAATGCATTTAATCCTCACCAACAATCCCAATGAGGCAGTTACTTTCATAAGGAGGAACAGAAACTCTGGGAGGTCAAATAACTTATGCATCACACAGTTAATGGTAGAACTGGCATATGACCACAGGCATTCCAATGTGTTTTCACATATTGTGTTCTTTGCTTCTCCCCTCTTTTGCCATCCTCATCTGGTTAAGTCTGATTTTCCCTCAAGACTCAGTTCAGCATCAACTCCCCTCGAAAGCCCTCCCTGACCACAAGCACCTCCAATCTTCAGAATGGGTGCCTTCTTTTCTCCTCTCAGCTTGTACAGCACCCTGTGTTTACATCTGACCAGACAATCAAAATGTTCTGCTCTTGTCCTTCCTCCAACCAGACTGTGACCTCCTTTAAGTCTAAGACTTTATTTGGCAGAATACCTGCAGTATGAAGAGTGGCTGAGTATGTGGACAAGTGTAAGATCTGACCATGTAAGGTGTACTGATGACTGCAGCCCCGGCATGCATACTTGCGTGGATCCTTTCTAATAGGCTTGTAAATTACAAACTGGGAGATTTCAAACTAGGAAATTCAAGTGGGGCGAAGATGAGAGGCACCCAATTAGCCTACGTCAATGAACGTAATCTTACCATTCTCTGTGATTTGTTCAGGAATGCACACACAACCCAGGTTTAAACCATTTGCTGCAACTCACTTCCCTGGTCAGAGTAATTCAAGGGGGGGCAACTGATTTACAAA
>PVIY010027937.1:5558-33753 GCA_004026745.1 Myrmecophaga tridactyla | reverse complement strand
TTTCTCTAATCTCTGTATAATTTCAATCCTTTATCTCTTTATAGAAGTCATCTTTCATAAATGACATGGCATAATCTTTTTACATTAGTCATTCTTTTTCCTATATTCCTTAATTCACATAAAGTATGCCACTTCTTTTTATTATTGTGCATCCACAGAAAATCATTTTAAAATTCTTGCATAGTTTCTTCTCTTCCTTTTCCTCATCATCCTGTTCAATCCTTCTTATCAGCTTGCTAATGCTATATTTCCTTTGAACTCTTTGTACAACAGGAATTATATATGTATATATTGTATGTATAGATGCAAAAACATATGCACTTATTAATATACTCATGCATATATAAATAATATAAAATAGTTTTAAAATGACCTAAATATGAACTCTGGAACTATACGAAATTTAGTGACATATTAAATCTTGAAATTGCAGTTTAGTTGCTATATTTTGAAGTTCATGAAAAAAATATATTGTAAGGGCACATTGAAATATTTGATTTTGTACCATGATTCCCAAGTATAACAGGATAAATAGCGACACTCTCACATAATTATATATTCTTTGATTTCCAGATTTCATTCAGAAAGTCTTGGGTAAATCTGCCTAATGTACCAGGTGCTTTTTAGGAGAGAAACTGGGCTGTTTCCTTTTGAGATTTAGGTTATTAGGTTATATATATTCATTGACACTGTCTCAGATGAGTTTAGAAGGCAGGAGGAAACATCAAGCCCCTCAGGGAGCCATATGATGAGACTGGACAGATGACAGAGACTTGGGATGAGGGGCTGTTTGATGTAGATTCTGATGATCATAGAAAATTGGGCTGTGTCTGTAAATATCTTCAACCTGACACTGCAAGCATGCTTTTAGAGTTCAGGCTAAAGTAAGGGGGAGCAAAGTTTTGGGGTCAGATTGGCTGTAGGAGAGGGTGATTGTCACTGGTCATCAAAGCATAGTGAGACATCATTTCTCATTCTCTTGATCTATGTCCTGAGAAGCTGCTTCTGGAAAAGCTGTGGTTTACATCACAGCAGGGGGTAGGAATGGCATCTTATTTACTGAGGCAATTTGCCAATGACTGGAAAACAATGAAGCCTTGAGAAAAGCCAGATTCTGAATCAAGACTGCTGGTGGTAGTAATGATGATTATCTTGAAGCATGGTTTTTGGAGTGGAAAGAAGAGTGTTTTTCCAAAGTCTCTCATACATATTATAGATCTCTGGTGTCTCTATGATGCCTAGCAGGTCTGGTATAGAGACTAATTTCCAAAAGTATTAGTAGAAATCTCTAAATTAAAACTGAAGCCTAGGAGTTTCCATGCCAATAACTGAATGGGAAAGTCATAGTTTATTATCCAGAAATCCAAGACAATGGTATTACCCACACAGGGTTAACTTCAAGGAAGAAAGGAAGAAAGTCCAACAATGAAAATAGTGTATTTGGAGGAAATATTTTTGACTGAAAATAAATATAGCTTTATTTGTGCTTCATACTGGGTTTTATTTAAGAAAGATTTTAATTGTTAACACATTTTGTGTATATGTTGGTGTTTCTTTCTGTTTACTTAGGTAAACAATATAAAGTGATTTATATTTATCATGGGTATTTTTTTGCCTTTTATATCAAAAATTCATTTTCTATAAGAATGTTTAAGCCTCAGCTTTATCAAATTCATGAATCTATATATTGTGTTTCATGGATAAATCTTTTAATAGCTTCCATTAAGTTGTTGATTAGATTTCTTTTTATTTTTCTTCCAAAAAATTAAAGCAAAATTGTGTATGATTTTACTAACATTTAATTATGTTCATTGTGCATTTTGAAGAAATGATTTAACCCAATAAAACCTTGTTTTTTTAATTCATGTCATCTTACCAATAGCTATTATTGTATAAGAACTCTGCAATGTCACTGGGCAGAGAAAGATGATCAGAACCTATATAATGTACATAGGAGTTACAGTCTCAAGTTATGATAATAATAATAATGATGTTAATTTATTTTACACACACTGAATGCCAATAAATGTACTATTTGCTTTGCATACAGGAAGACCATTTAAGACACTCCTAAAATAAATTGAGAAAGAGATTATAGAAGTTGGATTAAGATGAGCATAGGGGAGATGGGGAAAATGAATGGAATCAAGATATTTTGTGTTGTGAAATATAAGATATATACAAAAAGGCAATATGTTTCAAAGTACATTATAACAAGTAGTTATAAAACAGCTTTCAGAGTTTAGTGTGGGTTATAGTAATAGCTGCTCAAGACACTGAAGGCTAGAAGAAATATTGATATAATGATTCAGCAGTCATACTCATTTGTTAAATCCTATCTTCTCTGTTATAATTCCTCCTTCTCTTTTGATCTTTTTTTCCAATCATAAGGTTATTTGCATTATGCCCATTCTAAAATTTTCATGTTGGGAAAGACTGTCAACAATGTGGGATAGGAGGATGAAACTAATTGATGTTCTTGGAGAGGCTGGATCTTATGAGTTTCACAACTTATCTAGCCTAGGAACCCATCTGGAAGTTGTAGGTTTCTGGAAACTAATCATAGCACATGAAACTTTTGTAGTATCTCAGAGCCCAAGATGTTCTTTAGGGTTGGTAGGAATGGTTTAGGTTGGGGGTTAGCAACCCCTGGTAAATAGCAACATCTAGCTTGCATAAGAGCAGCCTCCAGAATAGCCTCTCAACTCTATATGAACTCTCTCAGCCACTGATACCTTATTTTGTTACAATTATTTCCCCCCATTTGGTCAAGCCGGCATTGTCAATCCCACTTTGGGATTCATATCCCACATTGCCAAGGAGACTTTCAACCCTAGATGTCATGTCCCATTTTAGGCAGAGGGCAATGGTTTTACTTGCATATCTGAGCAACAAAAGAAGTCCTCTGGAAGTAACTCTTAGGCATATCTATAGGTAGGCTTAGCTTCTCTGCTACATAAATAAGCTTCACAAGAGTAAGCCTCAAGATCAAAGGTTTGGCCTATTAACGTTGAGAGTACCTAATGTTTGAGACAGTATCAGCGGTTTCCCCAGTTCTAAAGCTTAATATTTTTATAGTTTTTCTCCCATCCCTTAGGGAACTTTGCCAGTACTTTTTAATTATCTGCTGAACATATTCTGGGATGTGTCCAGACATTACATTAAGCCATACGGAATTACAAGTCCTAATTCCCATTCAGGGCTCCATGTGTTTGGGTTGTTGAAATGATCGATCCAGACAGGTTGAGTTAGATTATGTGCTACAGAAAGCCTAAGTTTTGAACAAAATAAACCCTTAAGACATATTTTGAGTTTCATATTGCTAGAGTTTAGTGATTGACTTAAGGTGGGATTTAACAAGAAGAGGGTTCAATGATAATTTCGATCAGTCTGTTTCTAACAAACTTATAATGATGAAATAGAACTTCTAAAAATGTCTTAAAATTTAAAGTAGCATGAAATATATAAAACAGCTGGTAAAATTCTCTTGATACAATGTTAAGTACATATAGCAAGAATGGGATTGAATATGTGACAATATAACATAAATAACATTTTCATTATAAGTTTTTTATTATGTATTGATAATAAAAAATCAGTATTTAATGTTTTGTTTCAAAATATAGGATTAGGTGTTTTTTTTATTGTTCACTAATATAATTATCATAATTCATCATTATTTTAGTGAGATAAAAAATACCTTAAGTACAAAAACTTTACGTGTACAGTCTGATGGTAATTTACATATATATGTAATTACATAATTTCCACCTAGGTCAAGATATAAAGCATTTTCAGCACTTCTGGAGATTTCTACATGCCCCCTTCCAGTAAATAAAAATGCAGGAGAATAGATAAAATTAATTTAGGATTGTAAAACAGCAGCAGAAAGAAACAATTCCTTGAGAATTAATTTGGGAAGGATTCTGTAAAAAATGGAAGGTGCAAACTGTGGGAGTAGGAAGGGAAGCACATTTATTCAACCAAAACAGAAATTATAGCATCAAATACAGATACAAGAGGTGATTTGATTGAGTACAGCGCAGTAGGCAATATCCTTCATATAGCGTCTGCTTTTTAAGCGAGGTTTGATAGAAAGTGATATTTGAAAGTAGTGTAGAATAGAGAGTGTGGCTATTTGAAGGATATAATTTGTTGCAATCACAAGAATGGCAAAATAAGCATACTTGGAAAATATACAATTACTTAGAGATTTGACTGACCATGACAGACTAATGATCGTTTTGACTCAATTTTGATATTTAACAACTACCCGAATCATAAAGGTTGTGATTCTGTGATTTGGCAGTTCTGGCTGGGCCCTGCTACTGATTTCTTTGGTATCAGCTATGGTCAGCTGAAAGTCTCATCTCTACTCCATTTGTTCTTTAGTCCTCCACCATTTCAGCCTATGATTATTCATATGGCACCTCGGCAAATCTCCAGAAAGGGTAGTGGCATTGTTAGACTGTCATTCTACCACATTTTGTTGGCCTAAATTAGTGATAAGACTGGCCCCCTGGTTCAAATGGACAGAAAATAGTTTCTTCCTGGGGATTCTTTAGGGTTAGCAGGAATGGTTTAGGTTGGGGTTTGGGGTTCTTTAAGGAAAGAACCTGCAAACTCATATTTGAAAGTATGTAGAAATTAGGAGAAATAAGGAATCCTGGTCATTTCTGTTATCTAACACAATGATCATTCATTTCAAATGAAGCCAAACAACCATGCATGTTGTTAACTATAGCAATATTTAGTTGTTCTTGTTAGCTGAAAGGATATGAATAAATTCATCCATTTTACAGTTTCAATTTAAAGTAAATGACTGTGAAAGTGTGCCACATAAAGTGGAACTATTTTCAAATAGACTATTTTAATGATGGAGTTTAATTCTATCTTTTAGAAATCACAATAATCTTATGAGGCATTCATATTAACCTCATTTATAAGAGATGAATTTGAAGTAGAGGGGCATAAAGATTTTGCCTAAAACAAAGCAGTCATGGATAGTAAATGGTGGAACCAGAATAACTAAGTCAAAACCCATATCCTTAGCTTGTATTCATAAACTTTCAATGTTAACCTGGCCAACATGTAAAAGGTTAATTATCTGGAGAATCATTTATAAGCTCAAACATGGAGACAGATTCAGAGCAAAACTTTTTAAGGGATCAATAAGGAAGTATCAAGCACATTTATAAATATGCAATCATAAACACCCATATAGGATGTAAAATCTAGATTTATGAAAATTATTTTATACAATATCTTTATTGCTAAAACTTCTACATAGATAGATAATTTGGGACTATTTTTCAGATAATTTTATTTCATATGTACATTAATTTTAATGTTATTTTCTATTTTCATGTTTATATTTAGTACCATACAAAAGCAGGATTTTTGGGCCTACGATAAGGACAAAACAGATTTAACCTTCAAAAATTTGGTATTCATTCAGCCGCATACATTAGAAGAATTGAATATATTACATTATTGTTTATTTAGTTAGAGCTTTCAACTTTTAACTCCTTAAAGAGATACAGTAGTATATTTGATAAAAATTATAAACAAATATGCACTTTAAAGGTATGACTTTTAATTGTTTAATCATAAAATGAAGAATAGGAATAGATAGTGGAATCAAATTTGTTAATCTAAACATTTTCAATTGATGGCATTTATTTAAAAAATTATTTTTTTTCCATTCTAAATATAATTTGGTTACTACAGTATGGAATTACTAGAAGGAAAAGCATTGAGAAAACATGTTTTGAAAATTGTGGTTCATTGCTCAAGAAAACTAAAATATATATCGGAAGATTAAATTGTATTCTTCCTGAATTACCTAGTACAATGAACCATCTCACTCATTCTGCTTGATCAGTTTTTAGAGGATTTCACTAATTTGTGATTTGCTTATTTTTTAATGTTCTTACAACGCACAGAAATGCCATAACATTTTGGAAATGCTTTTGAACTTACCCTTTAAGCTCAACTTTGGCAAGATTCAAACATATATTTTCATCAAACAATAATATTGATATTCAGCATCATATAGCTTTTAGTTTTAAAATGTTTTCAAATGTAAAATAAGACTTCTAAGTAAATCATGAAGAAAATATGTATTTTCTCTATATTTTACCATTCACCATCTCCTAATTTTTTATGCCTTTCTAATGTGTGCATTATCTTCATAAACTTTTGACATTGCATAGAAGCCTCCACTTCTGTATTTCACTAGCAACTGAAAAAGTTCTAATACTTAAATTATGTATCCAAGTGTCAAATTTTTCACTCTACTTTCACTCCAGTCTTTAAAAAAACATTTTGGGGTCTGTTCTTGTATAATATCCTGGTATAAGGAGTAAGTTAAATAAATAATTTTTGTTGAGAAATAACCATTTGAAACTCTCTGTTCCATGACAAGATAACTTTATTAGATTATCTCTAATTAAGGGGGAGATTAATAGATCTCTCCATATAGCCTATCTATGCTTTAATCTTGCTTGTACCAAATATCAGCTGTGTGGCGTTCAGCTACTTACATAAAACTCTCTATCTCAATTTGAAATTCTTTAAAATGGCAATAACAATACAACCTACTTGGTAATGTTATTGTGAAATTTGAATAATATATGCAAAAATTTGACCCAGTGTGTGAAACCTAAGCAATATTATTCCTGACTTTCCCTTATAACAACTGTTCCAGCCATACTGAAATAATTTCATTTTATATAATTTGATATTAAGTAGGCATTATTTTCCTTGATTAAAACCATTCCTCTCTCTGTTCTCTGTTCCTTATCTGGATAAATCTTTCAACCATATTTTCCACTCAGTTCTCGGCTACATTTGTTTTCTACTGTAGCATAACAAATCACCACAAATTAGCATCTTTAAAAAATCGCATTTCTGAACTGCAGTTTCTGTGGGTTTGGAGTATACAGGTATGACTTTACTGAATGCTCTGCTCAGAGTCACAGGGCTACAGTTAAGATATTTAAACAAGCCACATTTTACCTAGAGTTCATGTTCCTATTCTAAGCTCATTCAAATTCTGTGCAAAATCCAATTCCTTGTGGTGATAGGACATACGTCCTCCCACAGAAAATTAATGACATGGCCATTTGTCTCTTCTGGTCAATAGGAGAGTATCTGATTTCTAATTGGTCTTTTAAAATGCTTACCCATTTAGTTCAGTCCCACCCAGCGTAATTTCTTTTTTGAATAATTCAACATCATGGTATTAAGGACTTTAAAAAATTCCCTCTCCATATAGCATGATATAATCATGAGTTAACACCCACCATAATCACAGGTCCTGTTCACAGTGAAAAGGTGGGAATTATGCAAATTATTGTATAAAATTATTAATCATATTAGAATTCTGCCTATTACAGTCTACCCTCTGACCTCAATTTCGCTTCTCTCCCACCTTCATAATATATCCATCCTCATCCAAGATTCCCAAAAGTTTTATTATAGCATGAGAACCAAATTATCTAAAGCATCTAAATGAGGTGAGCATTGGGCTCCTGGGTATAATGCACTCTGTACAGGTCTCAGGGCACAATTGATGTATATGTATATGGACCTGTCAAACTAAGAGGCAAATTATCTTCCCCTAACACACAATGGTAGGACAAACATAGAGTAAGAGTCACAGATGTTGTGGTTGAAAAGTGGAACAAATAGAATGCAGACATGAGTTACTTGACCATAAGAGCTCTGAAATCCAGCCAGGATAACCAGGATTAGGTTTCAAGTTCTGGGAACACAACTCTGGTTCTCAACCCCAACTCTATCACCTTGGTCCGCAACTTTGAGTCTGTCTTCCTTTTTTCAAGAAAAGTATGAGTGTTTGCAGTTGAGTAGTATTATCAGGTTGCTTTCTGTCAATAGAGTTTTGTGTGTCTCATAACCTTATTTCATTCCTGACTCCCTCTGGCCTTTTAGTCTAATCCAGCAGTCATTCTGCTGAACCACTTTTCTCAAGAATTTTGTAAATCTTCATGGATTTCAAGAGAACGTAATTCATTAGACTAGACATACAACTACAATTCTTTTCCCTAAATAATCTCTTCTTTGTCTTTGGGTCCTGTTGACATGGCTGAGATACAAAGCTCTTAGACTTCCTAGAGATCCTCTGTTTTATTTGAGAAGTTGTATGATACACCTCATTAATGTGTGACCTTTGGGTCACATTGAATTTTTGCTCCTTCTGCAACTTTAGCAGAAGGCTGTAGAGTCACACCCTTGGCCTGATGTCTTTGTGTTTTTCTCAGCCATTTACAAATGTCAGCATCTTTTGTGATCTGAGTAGGCTGAGAATTTTAAAAATCATACAGTCCTGGTTCCTTTAATTTTGAAATTCTTCTATCAATATATCTCTCTCCTTTCACATTTTATTTATTTATTTATTATAAACATCAAGGAGAAACCTGGCAGCATCTGCAACATTTTGTTTGGAAATCCTCTTAGGTATATAACTGAGTTAATCCCTTAGAAATTTTGCTTTCAATGTAATTTAGGACACAATTTTTCTAAGCTTTATGCCACTAATAGAGGAGTCCTTTTCCTCCAGTTCCTCAAAAACATGTTCTACACTTATTTTTAAGCCTTCATAAGCAACATCCTCAAAATACAATTTTCTACCAACATTCTGTCAAGTTGCTTCTGCTTATACTTCAAGCTATTCCAAGTTTCTTCCTGGGCCTGTTGCTCAGCTCCAAATCTGCTGTAACATTTAAGATATTTGTTGCAGTAACACTCCACTTCTTGTACCAAAATCTGCATTAGTTTTCTATCTCTGTGTAAAAATTTACAACAATTTATATTTGTATCAAGGTACCTTTTGTTACATCACAGATCCATGTGGTAGGAGTCCAGCATAGCTTAGGTGGATCACCTGCTCACAATCTCATAGAGCTGCCCTCAAGGTGTGGACTAAGCTGCATTCTCACCTGGAGCTCAGGGTGCTCAGTCAACCTTATTCAGATTTGGATAAGATTTAGTCCCTTGTAGCTGTGTGATCAAAGCTCTCAGCCCCTAGAGCTCACCACTCTCCAAAGAAGGTTAACAATAGCAAAAGGATCTCCCGGACTTTCAAACCTTGCTTTAAAGTATTCAGCTGACTATATTAGTCCTATACAAGCAATCTCCATTTTGACTAACTCCAAGTCAAATTAGTAGGGCTTTTATTTACATTTGTAAAAAATCCCTCTTTGGATCCTGCAATGGTGACCCAGTGACAGAACTCTCACCTGCCATACTGAAAAACTGGGTTTAATTCCCAGTGCCTGCCCATACAAAAAAAAATGTCCCTCTTCCTTTGATACATAAAATAACATAATCATGGGTATCATATCCATCATAGCTGCAGGTTCTGCCATCACTCAAAGGAAAGGGATTGTCCGGTACCATGAAACTTTTTGGACCATTTTAGAATTCTGCCCACCATTTCAACTAAATTTCCATTTCCCACCTCCAATCACTGTATGACATCAAACTACCTTGAATTCCTAATATCAGGAATCCCTAATAATTGTCTACACTTGTAATTAAGGTGCTTCTCTTCTGGGATCCTTTCAAGGTGTATTTGCAAAGTTGGTTAATATTCTTACTTTGGACATTCTTCATCTAAAAGTAGAAGGTAATTCAAACCTTCACTTCTCACAAGAAAAGAATACTGTCTTTAATAAGTAAGAAGTTTTACAACAAAAAGTGGTGAGTTTCAAAAAAAAAATGCTCTCATATCCTCACAAGAAGAATGCTTATGCATCACTGTTTATAATGTACCTATACTGGAAGTGGCATAAATGCTTATGACAGTAGAATGGATAAATAAATTGTGGTATATTTAGTCAATGGTGTATGTCTTAATTTTTCAGGGCTATTATAACAATATACATTAGATTAGTTGACTCAGACAACAGAAATTTATTGTGTCTCAGTTATAGAAGCTAAAGTCTGAAAGAAGGATGTCAACTAGACCATGCTGCAATCTTTAGCTTCTGTCATAGTTCAATCTCTGCCTTTGTTTCATGGCTGCCCTCTTTGTGTGTTGTTCTCTTACTGACTGTGTCTAAATTTCCTCTGCTTATAAGGATGTCAGTAATACTGAATTAGTGCCCACTCTAAGCAAGTTTGACCTCATCCTGACTAATAGAGTCTTAAAAGATCTTATTTATAAATAAATTCATATTCATAGGACCAAAAGTTAGGCCAAAAATATGTTTGGGGGGACACCATTTAATACATAATAGTATGAGAATAAATAATCTACATCTACACTCAAAATTAGAGTGGACTTTCTCGCACAAGGTATTTAGGAGAATTGTCAAACGTGAAGGAATGCTAACTGTAGGATTACATTTACATAAAGTTCAAAAAGAGGCTAGGCTAATCCATATGTTCAAAATCAGCTTTCCCCTATAGGAGGGTGTGATAGTGATTGGAAATGAAACTCTGTGGTGTGTGTAATGTTCTGTGCCTGGATCTGGGTTCTATTTATGTGAGTTAGCTCAATTAGTATCAATTCATTGAGCTTTATAATGATGAATTGTGTATTTTTTTATTTTACCCTTCAAGAAAAAGTTTGGAAATATATACTATAATATTAATGAAAACCACATAATATAGATGTAGACTAAATATTCTCAAATAAATACAAACAAAGAATATAAGGCATCATCCATATGAAGAATAGGTTCTTCAAAACATTCTCTGTATGCAAAATGATTTTTGCCACTCAATTATTTTACAAACAAAATCAGATTGCAAAGTATTTAGAGTAACCTATTAATACCTACATATTTTAAAAATAATCATATTTTCTGGAATCAAAGTGTCTTTTTTATTTCCCACAGATCAAGTAGAAAGGGAAGTTCAGTCCTAAGATATTTCATGCTGTCACTTTCATTTTAACATAGAGGTTTTGTTTTTTTATGCTTCAATTGCTATAGGCCCTGTTGTTTCTGCCTGTTTTTTTTTTTTTGGCATAGATGTGGACATATATAATTATTAAAGTGAAAAGTTAACATTTATTAGAATATATAATCTCTTAATTTCCTTCCAATTGCTTTGTATACACAGAAGAAAATGAATTGTCATACATACTATTTAAGGCGGGCCAAGCCTTTTCAAAAGATATTTGTGAATGCCATTTGAGTTACGTTGAGTGAGTTGATATCCTGAACAAAGATATGTGGTTTTATTTGAATATTCATTTTGATGTATCAGTATGGCATGTGTGTTGATTTGACATGAAATTTGCTTTCACATTTATTCAAGGAAATATTACTTGGAATAATACCTTCCTTATTTGCTGTAAATGTCACTATTGATGCTATATTTCATGATGTCCATGTGGTTTTCTTTTTTAAGATAGAACAAAAAAACTTTAAAAATAGATATAGGGCAATTTAAATCAATAGCATCTGTGGTCTTCTATAGGTAAGAACATATTCCCATCGTTGGTCCTGCTATTTCTATTCTAGACTTTATCTTCTCAATTTATATATCCTCTCTTAGTGATCCATCCATTTTCTTTCTTTGGAAAATTCATGTGTACATCCTTGACGGTAAAGAAAATGGACCAGTATGTATTATTAGCTACAAGAGTCTATGTGGATGGGCTACGGATAATTCATACAGAATAGTTACAAAACTGACTATCTTCTTTGAAAACATTTACTGCTTTTGTGTTTCCTATTTTACTCTTTGTATATATATCAATAACCTCTACACACTTGTCAATGCCTTGATTATCACTCCACCTTTATCCAAAAACATATTATCATTTATTGTGTCATATTGAGCTTTTCTTCATAAAAATCTTCAGATCCTCCATTTTTCACCATTCCATCCACCATTTCCCTAGCCCAGGCCATCATCCAAGTACTGGGTTAAAGCAATATCCCAGCTTCTTCTGCCAGATGACAATTTTAATCTTTTCTAAAACCCTAATAAGATATTTCAAGGATGCTTTTTGAAATGACATATGTATGTATTTTCTATTTGAATTTATTTTCACTAAGGTCATCAAGATTAGTTAAAATAAAGTGGAGCCTACTTCACAGGAAATGTACATTTGATCTTCCATATGGCTCCTCTGTGGCAACTACCCTCACCTTTTCTTCCTCATACAAGTACCCCTCAAAGTAAAAGCAAAATTCTCTTTCTATAGTTATCCTATGCGCTTCATAACTAGGATTTTATAAACACCATTAATCTTAGTAGATTGATGCCCGGCTAATCCAACTCATTTTTACAATTTTAGCTTAAAATAACCTGTAATGCATTGCTAACCCCTAAGTGCTGGGTAAGAAAACTCTGAAATTTACTTCATAGCATATAAATGTATTTCAAGTTTAACCATAATATAAATGACATGAATTTGGAAATTTTATAGAAGAATGACCAAAAGTTCTAAAAGCCAAAAGAGGTGTTCCAGGGAAAGGTGGAAGAGTTTCATCTCACCACCCCCACTCCATTTGCCTCCAACCAGCCCTATTCCCCCACAGCCTGACCCTTTGTTGCTCCCTGTCCTACCCCAATGGTCATGTGCCACTCACATAGAAAACCGGAAAACTGAAAAGTGTAAGGACTTCTAGCTGACCAGTTTCCAGACTCCTGCCCAGAACAGCCTGTCCTTTCCCTGTGGATACCCCTAAGTGGGGGTGAGGGTGGGCCCACCATCCCTTCAGAGAGATGGGCTGGTCAAGCCTGGCTAGCAAGGGGTGCCCTGAAGGAGGGCGTGGAGACTGCAAGAGATCCTTAGGTCCTACCCTCCTAATGGAAGCTTCCTTCAGGCCCCTTGCTCTCTAGGTCACTCTGCCCTTGGAGATTTATGAAGCTTCTGTCCTGCTGGCTCAGCACGGAAAGGTCAAATATGTGCCCTGCAGCCTACTGCCACTTTCCACCCTCAAGCTGGGCCTCCAAAGCTGGGAAAAGTTCCGTCCAAGGGACTCCAAGAAATGACACCTGGTGTGGCCACAGCAACAGGCCGTCTGCTGGTAGAATGGCAGACACATGGTGCTCATTAGCTCAGGGACCCTCTGTGATGCCTCAACAGGATGTTCCCCAGGACATGAGAAAAGTTGAGGTGGCTCCTGACTTGTGCCACAATACACAGTGTACCGCGGTCCTGAGCACACATTGTTACTCTTCTAAGGCTGCAGAGGCGGCACAGCTGGTGGGCAGAGCAGGGCACTGCCTCATGACCTTCAGAGGAGGGGGGTCTGGGCAGGAGTGGGTGGCACCCAGGTCCTGCACAGACCAGGCCCTTCCTCTTTCCTCCCTCCCTCTCCTCTCCTTTCTCCCTTCATCTCTTTCCTCTCTCCTCTATCCACCTTCCCTCCTGACCTTCCCTTCCTCCTCCCTCCTGCTCACCTCCCTCCCCACAATAATTCCCCCTAAATTAATGGGAGAAATTATTTAATTATCTCTCTGTAATACAAACTAATTTCTCAGTAAGTGCTGGGACTTTTTGCTTTATTCGAAGTGGTTTCCCACAGAATCTGGCATGAATATGTGTTCAATCTATACCAGAATGGATTAATGAATGAATGAATGAATGAATTGATGAGTGTACAGACATATATTTGGGGATCATCCTGACTTTCTTCCTTGGATGATACTGGAAGAATTATTTAAACACATTTTTTTTCTTAATGCAAGGCCCAGAGGCTGAGACACTAATTTAAATTTGTGTGGTCATGATATCTAACTGTAAACTAATATTCAACCATAACAATCCAAGAGCTTCTAAGGTGGATAACATATAAAATATCCTCATGTGCAGTGATATTTGGGGGGAAAAGCTGAGTTATTAATTTAACATGTGGTAAGTAAACATCACAAGCATCACTGTTTACTTACATTATTTATGTTTTACATCCAAATCTTTTGTAAATTTCCATCTTTGTTTAATTTGTTTATAGCTCTTTTTAAACTTTATCATATAAACACATGCATACGCAAGTGTATTTCAGAGAGATATAATTATTCCTTAAAGATTTAGTTAAACCTCCGTTAAAATTACAATTTTTAGGTTAATCAGCAGAAAGTTGTTCATAATATATTTTACATTTCTAATATTTAATTTATCTATGGTAAAATGCAATATGGTCAGTTATGGTAAGATTTTTATTTATGCATTTTTCTTTTTACCAATAGTTATTGTTTCTTTTCTTAATTGCATCTACTTTCCTCAGATGTTGCTTTTGTTCCTTGTCCAGTTTCTTTAGTTGAGAAATTATCATATTTTAAATTAATTTGTTTCTATTTACCTCTTTAATGATAAAACTCTTGTATTTATAAGCAGTCTCTATTATTCAGTTTTGTGTTTCATACCCAATGTTATTTTACTCCTCAACCTCTGTTTTATTAAGGAATATACTTATTTGCCTTTCAGAATTCATATGTAAGAAAGTTTCCCATTTTCCTTGTTGATTTATCAATTTTATTGCACTTTCTTAAAGAGATATGTTTTGCAGTATAGTTTTTAGTTGCTGCGATTCCCTTTGTAATAGATGTTTATTTGGTAATTGTTCTCAATATTCTTGGAAAGTATGAAAAACTCTCATTGTTTCTTAATTGAACTGTCTAATTTGTTTTTCAAATTTTGAGTTTAATATTTTCCTTGATCTTAGTATTGGGTTAAAACTTCATCGGTTTTGTGATTTTTCACACTACCTTTATATTTCTAAGAATTTATGATTCCTATAACATTGTGACACTTTTTACTGTCATCATTCTCTAAATTCTCTCTTTACTATATTTTTATATTAACTATCATTTTAGGTATTTATATTAATACATTTGCTGTGTTGGTTACTCTTTAACAAAAATATAATATTCTTCTCTCTTTCAACTTTGTCATGATATTTTAGGTCTATTTCTTTTAAATAGTGTACTGTTTGCTTATTTAATTAATGAGACACTCATTTAGTAATGTTTATTTATATTTTTATTGCTATAATCTAATACAGTATTATTCCTCTAATATAAATATTAAAATATAAAATTTTTGTAAAATATTGAGGCTGATTTCTCTCTGCCTGTGAATATGTGTGCATGTGTATGTGGATGCATATGGATATGGACGTGAATTTTATTTTGCAATTTAACTGATAGCTTAATAGAAAAGGAAATTAAACATCTACATTCAGTTTCTCAAAGGTAAGTCAATAAGTGAAAACGATCTTCTACAATCTATGAGCCATTTGGAGAATTAAGCATAAATATTTAAACAGCTATTTTTCTTTCTTATTCCCAAATGATTTTATGTTCCTCACCAGCTTGCCTACAAATATATATTTTTTGTAAATACTTTTTCCTCCTTCTTCTTGGCAAACTGTGCTATTATCATTTGATATCAATTACATTTAAACATTAAAATACTATTTTTAATATTTTTAAATCAAATCATTTAGAGTCCTAATTTGATATTAATGTTCTTCCTTTTTTAAAATTTTCTCTTTCTCTTAAAGTCTCTAGAGACATTTCTTTTCTTATTTATATGTTACTTTTCTTCATTCTGTCTTCTTTTTTTTTTTTCTTTACATGGGCAGGCACCGGGAAACGAACCCGGGTCCTCTGGCATTGCAGGCAAGCATTCCTACCTGTTGAGCCACCGTGGCCCGCCCTCATTCTGTCTTCTTAATAGAAATAATAATGTTAATATTTCTTTTAACCATCAATATGTCCTCACTGTTTCTGATGCAAAATTTTCTGTTTTTCATCTCACTAACTTCTCAGTGATTACAAATATCATCCTATGCCCTGTATTTTGATTTACCTTAGTCCCAACCTGATCAGTTTCCTTTTTACCTGTAATAGAAGCCTGATCTCTTTTTTGGTTTCTTTAACACTTGTTGTATATAGCAATACTGACTATCAGATCTCCAGCTCTGAGTATTAGGTATCACAGAAGTACCCAAAGTTCTAGAGGAAAAACCAGGTTATACATATATAGCACAACATTTCAGAATCTAGAAATATGCTTATATCTCTGGACCTAGTGTGATTGCTATAAGAGCTTACAATCTAGGCTCCAATTTTCTTGTAAGCACATATAATTCTTTATAGCTTGGTGTGATACTTGGATACATCCCACACAATAGTGGGCTGACAATTAAAAAGTATTGGCAGAATCCCTTGAGGGACCGGAGAAAAAATATGAAAATATTAAACATTCTCATGTGAGAAACCTCTGGTATTCTTTCAAACATCAGAGACTCCCAAGAAAATAGACCAAGCATTTGATTTTGAGGCTTGCCCTTATGAAATTTATTCTTGTAATGGAGAAGCTAAGACTACCTATAATTAAGCCTATGAGTTGCTACCAGGAAAACTTTTTTGTTGCGCAGATGTGGCCTCTCTCTCTAAGTCCAACTCTGCAAGAAAAATAATTATCTTTCCTCTATGTGGGACAAGATATTCAGGGGTGAAAGTCTCCCTGACAACAACTCCCAGGGACAAGCCTGGCCTTGACGTCATGGGATCAACAATACCTTCCATAGCAAAAAGAGTAAAAGAAATGTAACAAAACAAAATATTAGTGGCTACGAGAGTTCAAATAGAGTTCAGACACTATTTTGGAATCTACTTATATGCAAGCTTCAGCTAGATATTGCTAATTCCCATGGTTTGCTAAATCTGACCAACACAATTTCTGTTAGGCCTAAAGAATACCTCGGGCTCTTTCTGAGATTCCACTAAAGTTTCATGCATTAAGTTTACTTTTCTGAAATTCTATAACTTTCATAGGGTTCCTAGGCCAGATAAGTCCTGAAACACAAGAGGGGTCAGCCTCCCCAAGAATGTCAACTAATTCCATCCCCCTTTCTTACATTGTTCATACCCCTTTTCAACGTGAAAAAGTTAGAATGGGCAAAGCCCAAAGACCCCTATAGAGTGGGAGAAGACCAAAGTAGATAAAGGATTTAAAACATAGAAGATAGAATTTAACAAATGTGACTGTTGAATCACTATATCAATATCTCTTTTAGCTTTCAGTGTTTTAGAGCAGGTAGAAGGGAAAATCTGAAATTGCGGACTTTGAAATTTCTTCTGTAACAATTTGTTAAAATGTACTTTGAATATTATTGTTTTTTGTTTTTTGTATATATGTTACATTTTACAATGAAAATTTTAAAATTTGGAAAAAAACATTAAATTAACTATAACTTCCATTAACATAATTATTAAAGATTTAGCTTAAATAGAAGGATTGATTCCTTCTAGAATTATTTTCCCTCTTTTGCTAAACCCAACCTTATTTTTTGCATTCTATAAAATACCTTTCACATTAACTATGTCATATAAATTTTAGCAGAGATTAATCAGAAAAAACATTGTTTCATTATCAATGAATTAATTTTTTCTATTATGCTAATTCCTAAAGTAATTTTTTTTAGGTAGCTGTTTCTTATCATTATGGACTTTTGTTTGGCTTACATTATGGGTAAATGGATTTATTATGTAGTTTATGTTTACAATAAAATAATAGATTTTGTGAGTTATAGTAAATAATCTATCTTTGAGTGAGGCATAACTATTTGTGATTGCCTTTGCACATGATATTCCTTCTGTAGAAATTCTAGTGGAAAGTTTTGTCATTTTCTAAGGCAAATTTACCTTTACTGAGTCTTTGATGAATGCTTCTCATAAATATTGTAATTTTTTGTTTTTATTCTTTAATTAAAAATATAACTTGATTACTTATCATATGTTTGACACTTTGTTAAGCCTTAAAACAAATGAGACAAGCTAACTCGTTCTAAAGGAGTTTATAGTTTAGTGGTAGTAGAGCATGTGCATGTGTTGAAATCTTACAACAGAATAAGCTATAAAAATATTGAAAGTACCATTAAAGAGATAAGTAAAAAATGTTAAAGGACTTGCAAGATTATTGTCAAAATTTTCTTCATGGAGAGATAGAAACTAGATAAAATCTTGGACATGGAAAGACATTTTCCCTGGGACAAAGGCAGAAAGTTAATTGTAAGGAGCTAAAGGAAGGAAAACAAAGATAGTATGGCTTGAAATTGTCTCCCATGTATGGTTTAATGGGTAAATGAGTAAACAACTCAGAAAAGATGATGAGCTTGACAGGAGATTTATTTAAAAATCTAGCAATAGACAAATCAAGTATAAATCACATAAGGTCTTCTCAACTTGAATGAGAGTTCTGTATTTTATAAATGAAAGGTAAATATTTATTATTGAATGGAGAAGATAAAAATATATACAAGAAATTATAGATTCTCCTTATGTACTACTTTCATGATAAATTTCAAAAAAAATTTAACATTTAATCACAAGTATGAATTTTTTTCTTCTTAATATATGACCATTTATTATTTTTTCATAGAAATCATATACTGTAAATCACTCATATACAGAACCATATGCAGGAACCATATACTGTATGTAAGCTTATAGGAAGCTTACTGTAATTATGTATAAACAAATAAAAAACATATTTTAATGCAAAATATTATAAAAATGGCATGATTTTGTGGGCTTTTAATTAACTGCTTGATGACCAGGAAAATTTATGATTTGAAAACACCCATAAACATAGGCCTAGTTTTAAGATTATTTGTATTTTATTTATAGTAGTTTCATATCATATCCAATTAGATGACACATGTAAGTGACAACTGTAGAAGCCTGGATATCTGATGTCCCAATGAAGGAATAATGTTTGATTCCAAGGCCTTATATGCTCCAGTGGAAAAACCTGGTTTAATTTAGGATTTATTTTCATAATCAAATGTTTCAAATTTGTGCATGTGTGTGGTGTATGTGTCCCAAGATAAGAGTGTCTACACCAAACTGCCTCTGCAAATGGGCAAAGCTGGCCATATCTCTCCATAGAATAACTTGATGTTCTTGGATGAAACAAATTTTGAATTGTCCTGCAGTAACAATTTTCTGTTCTCGATAATTTAAATTCTCATTGACTTTTACTCTCACAATATGAACATTATTAGCCAGAGGCTTGAAACTGTCCTTTCAGAATCTCTTCTGGAACCAGGAGATTTGTTTTAGTTTTAACTGTTGCACTGGTGAGGGGGTATAAAGACCTCTTAATATCAGCACCAATCTATGCCCAGCCATCCTGTCATGGGGCTGCACTCAGTCCCTACAATTACTGCAGCACTCTTACGCACACACTTTGGATCTTTGTACTTTATCAAGGAGATTGATGTACCAGTTACAAAACAATTTTCTCTCAGCTCCACCCCTCTATACTCTTCTTTGGGATTCTGGCACTGGGACTCTGCCAGACACATGCATTTTTTTCCAGTTGAATTATGCAAGGACATGCCAGTCGTAGGTGTAGACTAATGCTGTAAGGTTAGAATTCAAATATGAAACTTAGAAGTCCCTACCTATTTTCTGTGTGCTCCTGTGGTCTTCCTCTTTCTGTGGTGGTACCCCAGCAATGCTTCCTTACATTGACAACAGTAGGTCCTTTCTATAGAAGCTGAAACGAGTTTTGAGTTTTTCCAACATTTGCACAACTAACGTCATTGTGACCCACCTCAGTGATACTGCACCAGCCAGCTGCTACCCACCCTCAGAGGTCTGAGCATTATCTCCAGGAATCTTTTCTTCTGAGTTCAGAGTCTCTAGTGTTAGCTGAGCAGCATTTATGCTTCAGAGCTCTGATTTCAGCTTCAGAATCCTCTTCTAGAAATTTCTAAATTTAAATTACCATATGTCTTCCTTTTGATCTGTTCAGACTAGGGATATTAACAGTTTCTTACAGTGGCTACTTTCATGATATTTTAGAGTCCTCTTTTATCCTTTTAGTTACCTAGTTAACAGGACTATAATTCCTTATATTAATTTTTCTTTTGTGAAATGATGGATGTGGATTTTGTTTCTGACTATGCCATGGCTGGAACAGCCACACTAGGAAACCATGTTTTCCAAATACAACAATTGTTCAGTGTAAAGATCCCAAGGGCACTTCTTGGAGATTTTGATCCAATAGTTCTGGATATGGGGATACATAATTTTTAAATAGAATCCCACATGATTCTGATGTTTGTTCAAATTTTGGAAATTGTCTTCCAAGTCACAAGAAACCATGGAAACATTTTTAAGGTGAAATGTTTTAGAAAGTTTATCTTGCAAACCATGACCATTTGAACTGACTTTGTTGAAGGCAGGGCTGGAAGCTTTACATTAAATTGAAAAATTCATATGAGAGATGTAGGTTGTGACATACAATCCATGCTTAACAACTGAAGGTACCAATTCCAAATCGCAGTCACAAAGAATAAAGATAACACTCAACTACAAAACTAATGATTGTTAGTTTATTCAGTGTTTCAGGAACATTAATTTCATTCATAAAGTATTTTATTGGCACTGCATATTCTACATAAATATCCATCTGCCCCAAAAGGAATATTATCTGATCAATGACAGAGTTGAGTAATTCAGGAACTCTGACTTAACAAAAACATTTCAAGGAATTATAGATAGATGGATAAATCCACATTTATATGTTTAAATAGTATACCAATGTATATCTTGTTTTAATATAGTGTATCCTAATTATAATTTGTACCTCTTCAACTAAATATGAGGCGAATACAAATTTTATTATGGGTGTAATTCAGATTTGTTATACATTAAGAGTTTTGTAAGTCACTAAGATTCTACTTAAATAGAGCACATATTCATATTCATAATATTCTATTTGAGATCTAATCAGATTTTAGGTATAATTCTACAATACACTCATTCTGAGGTTTTGTTAGGCTCCCAAAGCTCTGCATCTGAGCCTGGACATTACAATTTCTCTTTAAGTTAACTGTGCTAACATTATTCCTAATTTATTCTCCTGAGCAGAAAAAGTCTCAAACTGCTTGTCTGTTTTAGTGTTTAATTGCTTCATAGACTACCAAATTGAATTCCATAGCAATTTACTTTGCTCTCATGGTGAAACAGTGAGTATTTAAAGCATGACCAAAAAAATGGGAATCATGATTTGGAGCGAACTCTATGCTAATAAGCAAAAAAGTGGAGGTTTCTTAAACCTGCATTTATTTCATGTGGTTGGAGGCTAACAGTGAGCTAATTTTATAGAATTTTGTCAGCAGGTGTGCAGACACATTTTAAGGAGGTAATGAATAAAACCCCTATGGTTAAGTCATACTCAGTCCAGCATTTCAAAGATTGAACTGACCTACCCAAGAAAGTGATCCTTGCTTCACATTCTAAGTCAATAATTAAATAAACTTTATAAAAGATGTCTTCATAACCTTATAAGCTCACACTTCTTGCCATATTTCTCCCCAAATTCATTCAACCTAACCAATAAGGATATTATACTACATGTTTTCTTTTTTGTCTATTGTACAGTGTAAAATCTGAAGCTTTGTTTATCTGTAGGATCACCAAATTAAAGAACTAATTGACAACATTTTAAAATATAATATTATAAATTGCATATATCAAATGAAATATCTGAATTGTAATAACAATTCTATCAACTAGCAATTTCACATAAGGAGATTTGACTGACAGCATTAAATTATATTGAGTATTTTGCATTTCTGCACATTTGAATCATTCCCGAAAGTTAATAAAAAAAATGATCCTCTAAATCGATGCATGATAATCATAACTAGACAGAAGCAAATTTAATTTTCTTAACCTATAGGTATAGCTGCCAGTCAGGGTTTCAAGAGTAAATGCAGACACTGAACATTCTGTCTTTTACTCCATCTTGTAGACAAGGCCTGCCATCTACTGTCCAAGAGCCAACTAACTTGAAATTTGATTAGAGTGAGATGAATTTAATTGAATTATCTTTTACATAAAACTTTAATGGTGTCATGGTCAGGTCCATGTGTCAACTTGGCCAAGTGGTGGTACCTATTTGTCTGGTTGGGCAAGTGCTGGCCTGTCTGTTGCAATAAGGACATTTCATAGAATTAAATCAAGATCATGTCTGCTGCATCCACAGCTGATTCCATTTGTAATCAGCCATGGGGAGTGTCTTCTGCAATGAGTGATGCTTAATCTAATCACTGGAAACCTTTTAAGGAGGATTCAGAAGAGACAGGCCCTCTTCCTGCTTCGGCTGGTGAGTCTCTCCTGTGGAATTCGTCCAGACCCTCCATCACAATCTTCGGCTTCACTGCCTGCCATGTGGGTTTTGGACTCTGCATTCCCACGGTTATGAGACACTTTTATAAATTTTATATTTGCGAGTGTTTCCTGTTGATTCTGTTTCTCTAGAGAACCCTAATACAGGGAACGTTTTAATTTCTCCTTCATTTTTGAAGAGTCTTGCCTCATATAAAATTCTTGGTTTGCAGTTGCTTTCTTTCAGCAATTTACATATTTCAACCCACTGCTTTCATGCCTCCATGGTTTCAATGAGAAATCAGGACTCAATCTAATCGGGATTCCCTTGTACATAGCATGTTGCTTTTCTCTTGCAGCTTTCAGAACCCTCACCTTGTCCTAGCATTTGACCGTGTGATCCATATACACTGTGCTTTGTTTTCCTTCCTGTTTAAAGTGACTGGTGTTCTTTGGGCTTCTTGAATGTGCATATTAACATCTTTGCTAAATTTGTGAAGTTCTCTATCATTATTGCTTTGACTATTCCTTCTGTTCATTTCTCTCTTTCTTCTCTTTCTGGGGGTCTATAATTTTGCATGTTTAGTGGTGTTCCAAAGATATCTTAGACTTTTTTTGCTTTTTTTTTTTTTTCAGTTCTTCTGGCTGACATATTTTAAGTGTCCTGTCTTGGAGTTTGCTGATTCTTTCTTCTACCGTCTCCAATCTGCTCTTCAAATCCTCCTGGAAAATTTTCTTTTCAGTTATTGTTGTCTTCAACCTTAGTAGTACTATTTGGTTCCACTTTAATTACTGTCTCTTTATTAAGATTCTCATGTTTCGCATTTATTGTTTTCCTTATATCCTTTAGTTCTTTCTCTATATTTTCCTTCATCTTGAACATTTTAAGATCATTTTTAAAAAGTCTTTGGTATATTGACATACTTCCTCTTCCTTTGGATGGGCCATCATTTAGTGTTTCTTTGTCATTTACATTTTGGGGGAACACTATAAATTTTAATATTTTAAATATGAACTCTAGAATTTATCCCCTGAGAGATCTGTTCCTTGATTTTGTAACCAGCTGTTGATAAAACAGGGATTTTCTTGAGCTTTAGCTCTCCTACCAGTAAGGTCTGCCCAAGGCAAAAGCAGCATCCTGTGCCTTTCTAGCTTTCCTGAACTGACCTGCCTAATAAAAGCAGCCCTTCAACTAACTGTTCCCTGAGGTCCTGAGAAAGTGTAGCATCTTTAAATATCCTCCTCCACCACCTTTGTCAGAGGTTGTTTGGATCAATGGTAGCCTTCAGACCTGGGACCCTGAAGTCACTAATCACAAACTGTGATCTATGATTGGCCATGCCCACCCCTGGTCTCTTACGTCCCTTTCCATTATCAGTGAACTAGCCAGCACCTTGACCCCACAGTGGCCTTTTGTGAGAGTAAAGATGGGTGCCGGTAACCACTGTGCAGAGAAAACAGTTATTGGGCTTTACTGTAATTTGCCAACCTCCTCCTCCTGCTCTTCTCTAGGTGCTATACAGTGTTCTACTAGTCTCAATCACTTCAAAATAGTTGTTTCAGACAGTTCCCTGATGGTGCAATAGTTGTTTTGGTGGAAGGACTGAATTCTGCTTTCCTAGTCTGCTATCTTCCTAAAATCATCCTTTCTCCTCGCACTTTGTAATGCACTCATTTAAATTCTGATTGTAGTTTTTATGATATTTCAGAAAATTATGGTAACTTTATAATGAACTTTTAGTATGAAAAAGTTAAAATTAGAATACCATCTTATTTATGCTTTACAACTAGCACTGTCCAATAGAAAGCTTGCTGATGATGGAAAGTTCTGTATCTGCAAAGTCCTATACCACAGTCACTAGCCATATGTGGCTATTAAGCACCAGGACTATGGCTAATGTGTCTGAAAAATTCAATTTTAAATTTTATTTAATTTCGAATAAATTAAATTTAAATAGTTCTTTATGGTTTATAGAAACTGCAGCTTTCAGATAACACAGTTTTATAGTATTGTTGGTTGACCTTAAGCTATGCTTTCTTGTTTTTCAGGAGTGCTATAGAATACAGACTTGTTAAATATGAGAAATCCTATAGAATAACACTCATGGTTGTGGTTTTGCTCTCTGTGACTTCAAAATATGAAGTTATCAGTAAATAGTACTGATTTTTTTTTTACAAAGACAGAGAGAAAGGAAAAGAGAGAGAGAGGGAGGGAGGGAGGGAAGGAAGGAAGGAAGGAAGGAAGGAAGGAAGGAAGGAAGGAAGGAAGGAAGGAAGGAAGGAAGGAAGGAAGGAAGGAAGGAAGGAAGGAAGGGGGTGGGCCACGGTGGCTCAGTGGAAAAAATCTTGCCAGCTATGCAGGAGACCCAGGTTCGATTCCTGGTGCCTGCCCATGTAAAAAGAAAAAAGAATAAAGGAAAAAGGGGGGAAAGAATTATAGTCTATATTGAAGCAAAATAAACATATTACAATGGAACTAATTGTCATGAGATCTTTCATATATTTTCTAAACATTTTTCTCCGTATTATGTAATGCATTAAATTGAAGTAAATTCATATAAATAAAAAAACTGAAGCAATTATATATAAAATGACAAATATTGAAAGCCTTCAGAGAGAAAAACTACTGAAGGAATTTACCTCTTGTAAATTTAATTCTTGAGTTTATGTACTTATTTAATGTTTTCAATGCAACTTACTCACTTCATATTTAAATCATGCAAATGCAATTTCCTTGTTTCACATCTGATTAAATCATTTAACCAGTTGATACGGCTACTTAATTTCCAAGTCAAGAAGTGAAGCAGGTCTGATCACTTAAGACTGATTTATCTTTTATACATAATGTGCTATCTTCATGATCCAGAGCATTCTGTGAAGGGAAATTATCCAAATTCCCCTGTTTATATATCAGCTAAGCTTTAGGAATGAATTACTGTCCTGGACAATAATTGTTGGCAATATTTCTCAAAACCAGATTCTTTGAGAAATTAGTCCTCTATGAACTAAGCTACTAGTAAGCATATTAAGTTGAACAATGTTGGTCTTTTTACCAATCATAATGTGAAATGTATTATATATGTTTGTGTGTCTTTGGAAATATTATATCAAATATAATAATTCACAATGATAGTCATAAGTTAAATGAAAAGTAGAAACATTGCATTAGTATTCTTTTATAAATTCTTCATAGAAATAAAAAAAAATTAGTAATAAAGAACCTAAATTAAACTCAAATGTGGCAGTCAAATTTTATATTTAAAACACAAAGCAACATTCCCTAATATGAATGTTTAAAGATATTTATCAGTGGATATGCTTAAAATATTTATGAGCTTCTTTGAAGACACATGCAACTAAAAATGTAGTTAATGCAAGCAAAATAAGTGTTAAATACCTGCCAAAGTCACAAGTTTTTTCTTTTTAAGTTTTAGAGACTATTTTGCCTTCAACTTTACCAAGTAAATAAGTCTAAGCCAATATGTAAGGCAGAAAATTAAACACTCTTTATTTCAATGTGTGCTTGCACTATTAACTTCCTGTTTTCTATTTGTTTATAAGTCCAAAGAAAAATTTCTACTTTTCCTTAGAAAGAAGAACTATTCTAATACCCTTGATACTTTGTATTTTAGATTATCTTCAAAAGATCACATTTCTTTCTGTTTTAAAGGTAACTTCATTTCTCTCAAATATCATAAAGAAATTTTGATCATTTCAGGTTAAAAAATCCACCAACTTGCAAAAATTATTTGAATAAAAAAGAATGGATGGTGGTGGGCCACGGCAGCTCACTGACAGAGTTCTTGCCTGCCATGCGGGAGACCTGGGTTCGATTCCCAGTGCCTGTCCATGTGCCCATGTAAGGAAAAAAAAGAATGGATGGGACTACCCATGAAGCCATTTAATTTTTTAAAAATATGCAAAAATCATCAGGCATCTCTCTCAGCTTTTCTAAACTCCAGTTTGTTTGTCTCTTTGTTAGTCTCTGTCTTTCCTATTGCAAATAATATTTCTACATGCAGTGCACATAGTTGCAGAAAGGATGAGCCACACCATTCTTACTCCATTATCAAAGGAAATTCTCTCCATGAGTTCCAACATGTAAAAACCCAGAGGGAGGATTATAATTTACCAGCTTGAGTTTCATGCAGGTTCTTATCAAGCCTGCACATGATTTGACAAGTTGTTCTACTTTATGTTAGCTATTACATACAAATTTCTTAACCCAAACTGGGAGAGTCTCGTTTAATATTCTGTTACACTGTATGTTTCTGTGGCTGTTTTCTTGATGACTTTCCACATTTCTTAGTTTAATATAACTTTCAAGATGGCAGAGCCATGTTTTTTTTTAAAATTATTATATAATAAGTGCAAGATAGGAGATCATCATAAATACTCATTAAATTAAAAAAAAATCTGTTTCTCAAAGGGTTGTAGTTTGCAAAAGCTGCCAGAAACAGAATGGCTTTGAAAAAGGGAATTTATTAAGTTGCAAGTTTACAGTTTTAAGGCTGTGAAAATGTCCAAATTAAGGCATGGAGGGAAAGATACCTTAATGCCAAAGAAAGGGCTGATGACATTTGGGGTTTCTCTCTCAGCTTGTAGGGCACATGGTAACATCTGCTAGCTTTCTCTCCTCATCTCATAAGGCTTCCCCAAGGCCATTTTCCTACTGGTTCTAAGGTCTCTCTGGCTGCATGGGCTTTTTTGTTCTGAAGCTTTTTTTTTCCAAAAATAGTTCCCTCTTAAAGGGCTCTAGTAAGCAACACCACCTTGAATGGGTGGAGACACATCTCCATGGAAACCATCTAATCAAAATTACCACCCACAATTGGGTGGATCACATCTCCAATGAAACAATAAAAAATATCCCACTCAGCAATATTGAATGAGAATTAAGGGACACTGATTTTCTGGGGCATATAATATCTTAAAACTGGCACACAAGGCATTCAATGCAGTTTCAAGAGATTCCAAAGAAGAGTTTTTCTTGATTTTAATCAAGATATATTTACCAATTTTCCTCACCTTTAAACACAAATATAATAAACCATACTAAATCTTTGCTTAATATGCTAAGTACTAGGAGAATCATGAAATTTATAATTTCTTATTCCTTAATATATATCCTAAGAATAATGCATAGAGAATAGGCAACTATTTTAATTTTATATATCAAATTTTTATATTGAAACAGAGTTGGGGGTCGGTACTTCAATTTTTTTGTTGTTTTTTTAGATAATTAATCTAGTTTACTAAAGAGTGATATTGGCCCAATTCAATATGCTTTATAAACATAAATTTGGTAGACAGAGTATGAAACATAATGTTTCCATGTGTTATTAATTTCATAAGCAAGAAAAAAATTCTTAGGTGTCTGAAATGAAAGGGAAACTCAAAATCAGGTTTGGAAGAAGGCATTGATACCAAAACAACCTGTGGTATCAGATGTAGATAGGGACCTTGATGTTTGTTGTCTGACAAAACATAAAGTTCTCTGGGCTAAAGAAAATTGGAAAGCCCCATTCCTTGCAAAGCATGGGATTTGGTCCAGATCCACATGAGACACTCACTATAAACCTTCTAAGCAAAAGAAACTCAGATGAAAATAATCAGAACGCTTTGAGCAGAGGGGGCTTTATTACAGGCAACCACCAAGAGAAACGTGTCTTCCACCGGAGACAACCTCCACTGAAAATCAACTCTCAACAAACTCTCTAAAAAGTATATGGGTAAGAGGGTGTAAACAAAGAAGTAATTTGGACCATTGGAAGTGCAATAAATAGAAAAGGACTAGAACATCTTGAAAGACTTAAAAAGTATGCTTACATGTTGCAAAGGAAATTCTATTTCTGGCTAGGTGGAGTGTCCTAAGTTATGCTAACTTACTTATTGAAAGCAACTACAGAAGTTTGCGAGAGAAGGGAGAGGACTGCTTAAAGGCTTAAAGGATTTAGACAGCTGGTTAGACTTGAGGGAGGACAAACCCTCACAGAAAGGAACTGAGCATCCTGAAGGCATTTGGAATGAAGGGTATTTGAGTCCTAGCAGAAAGCCACAGAGCTATATCAAC